>JACBKR010001617.1:0-34656 GCA_014218235.1 Colocasia esculenta | reverse complement strand
GACCTGGTGGGATCCAGAGTGTTATTTTCCTCTTCAGATGTGAAGAGAAGACCAGCTGCAGCTGGGTGTGTATGTGTCCTGAGGGGGACTGTACCTTGGGTAGTAGAATCCTGAGTTGTTGCTCAGGGACTGGACGTAGGACTCCTATGGAGAGGAGGTCCGAACTAGGATAAAATCTTATGCAGTGTGTGTGTGCTTGCCTGTGTTTGTTGTTTGTCTTTTCAACAACACTAACTGTTATCGAAGTGTGTTTTGTGTAACATTTTGTGGACAGGTTTAGGTATTCAAAATTTAAGAATCCCATTCACCCCCCGCCTCTTGGCTTGCTATCTGGGCAACAAATACCCTCTACACCACTCGGTAAAACTAATACCGGTGCAGTAGTAAGCTTAGCCTTCAATAATTGAAAGCTACTCTCACGCTCCTCGGACCAGACAAACTTCACACCCTTTCTGGTTAGCTTAGTCAAATGTGTGGCAATAGATGCAAACCCCTCAAATCGCCGATAATAGCCTGCTAAACCAAGGAAACTACAAATCTCCGATGGGGTCTTGGGGATCTCCCAATCTAATAAAGCCTAGACTTTCGCTGGATCAACTGCTGCTCCAGCGCCGGAGATAACATGCCCAAAGAAATGAACCTCGCGCATCCAGAAAATCGCACTTGCTGAATTTTGCATACAGCTTGTGCTCTCGGAGAAATTCTAACACTACCCTCAAATGCTGACGGTGTGTGGCCTCATCTGAAGAATAGACCAACACATCATCGATAACACTATGACAAAACTATCTAGATAAGTTCTAAACACCATGTTCATGAGATCCATGAACGCTGCAGGGGCGTTGGTTAGACCAAAAGGAAGAACTAAAAAACTCATAATGTTCGTAACGGGTCCTAAAGGCCGTCTTGGACACATCCTGTCTCCTAATTCTTAACTGATGATAGCCAAACCGCAGATCAATCTTAGAAAATACCGATGCATTCTGCAACTGGTCAAATAGATCATCAATCCGCAGTAAGGGATACATGTTCTTTACAATCACTTGGTTGAGCTTCCTATAATCAATGCATAACTAAGTGACCCATGCTTCTTCTTTACAATAAAATAGGTGCGCCCCAAGGAGATACACTAGGGCGAATAAATCCCTTATCTAGCAAATCTTGCAACTGCTTCCTCAGCTCTGCTAACTCCGCAGGTGCCATCCGATATGGAGCCCTTGAGATAGGAGAGGTACCCGAAAGCAACTCTATGGTAAACTCTATCTCCCTAACTGGTGGCAATCCAGACAAATCATCGCGAAAAATGTCTGAAAACTCCTGCACTACATCAATCTCCGCAAGAGTAAGTGACTGATCGGCCTTCGGTACTAATACCATGCTGGCAAGAAAAGCATCACAACCTTGTTAACCATCCTCATCGCCTTCATGCCGAAGATAAAAAACCTTCTCGCTAAGTTCCTTGGCAAGGATGTCAAAACTCATCCTCACCAGGAATACGAAAGTGATTTTCTTCCACGACAATCAACTAAAGCATAGTGCTCCTCTAGCCAATCCAGACCTAGAATGGCATCATAGTCCTTCATCTTTAGCAAGAAGAAACACCCATCTAAGACTCGATCATCAATGCACACAGGTAACGACGGAATACACTTCCTAGTCGATACCGTTCCCGCAGGTGTGTGCACAGATAAGGGGACCTCTAAGTCCTCAGCCTCTAATCCTGACTCTAAAGCTAACTACCTAGCAAACCGCTCGGAAATGAACGAGTGAGTGGCACCCGTATCAAACAAAACCCCCGAGCGTGCACACCCATGAAAAGAACGGTAACTTCGGTGACATTATCCGCATGCTCGGCATCCTCTCGTGCTAGGAAAACACTCGAGCTTGGGCTCGAGGCCTTCCTGGTCTTCCTATAGCTGGCGCTACTGTTGCTGGGGCTGGCGCTCCACGCTTGACTCCCTGCTGAAGTCTAGGACAGTCTCAGATCTGATGCTCGTTGCTCCCGCACTTCAAACACTTTCTCGCCCTCCTGCCTACATGCAGCACTAAGGGCCTCATCTAGGGTACGATGGTCTCAAACGCCACTAGCCTCGACCTCAGTGGTGCTTAAGGCCCATCACAAAACCTTCGCTTTCCTGTGCTCATCATCCACAATGTGAGGTGCATACTTTGATAATTCCACAAACCTGGCCTCGTACTCAAGTACGGTCATGGAGCCCTAAGTCAAAGTAAGGAACTCCTACTCCATCTTGTCCTGAATATGCTCTGGAACAGACTTGGCCCGAAAGAGCCTCACAAACTGTCCCATGCTACCTCGACAGCACCGTCCTCGAATCTAGTACGTAGTAACAAGGCCCACCACACATCGGCTCTCTCCTGCATTAAACCATCCATAAGGACCAATCTAGACAATCTAAACTTAATACCAATAAATTCATATACAACTAACACATACCTGCAGCATATAGGTGGCCAAGCTAACCTTGTCCTCCTCGCACACGTAATCGCTTGGAAGATCTTCTCGATCTCCCTCATCCAGCTCTCCGCTAGCAGTGGATCACTCTCCCCCTTAAAAGAGGGTGGAGCCATCCTCTTGAACCGCCCCATGATGGAAGGTCACCATGGTCATGCCCCTGGGGAACTGGAGCTAGAGTATGAGCCTGCACAACAAAACAACATAAATACACATATGCAACATAGCAACATAATAATCATATATTAAATTAAAACAGACTACTCTATCTATTGTTCTAACCTGAGCCTCCAGCTGAGCCTGGAGTGCCGCCTAAGTATGTGCCTGGGTCTGCATAGCCTGTACCAGACCTTGCATGAATACTCCATAATCTACTGGTGGTGGAGGAAGTACAGTAGGTCCCTGAGGTGCTGGGCCTGCTGCTCAACCCTCTCCTTTCGCCTCTGTTCATCCTCACGAGCAGGTGCACCATGCCTACCACGAGATGCCATAGCCTGCAAGACAATTTAATCACATTTAGAACTAAGTTAATTAATTCCTAACCACTTTCTTATCTATCTTTCATTCATTATTAATCATTTCTACACATGTGGACAAATCTATAAAGACTTAGCATATTATGAAGATGATGGCATATATTCATGTACAATCTCAACCTTGTTTCTCTGATACCAATTTTTGTAATGACCCTCCTTATACCGGCACGATTATACCAATCCACGTCAGTATAACAAACACGTCACAGTGGGACATTGACCCAACACTAAACACTAAGCTGAGATGTACAGAAATACAGTGGAATAATAAGAAGTTTATTCTAATTCCATCATCATCATTAAATATCCACAGTCCATATAACATTGAAAAGAAAAGCTAAAGTCCACATAATTGCAATTTAAATCAAATTTACATTGTCTAAATGAGATACATCACTTATTCATTACATACTTATGAAAATAAAAATACAATGTCGAAGTCTCCACAACACAAGCTACTCCTCACGCTCGGAGTCGCTTCTAACTATCTCCTCCTCGGAAGTGGAGATATCTGTCACACCTGTACGCCGAAGCAAGTATGAGTCTAATAGACTCAACAAGCAATCCATATACATCATCTTTACACACATCATATGCACATGCAAGCATTCAATGGAAGTAATTATCACATGTGGTATGGTTCATACAATTTAAATTTACTAAGCATGGAACTTATAGCATTAGAAACACATGATACATGCTTTATCTCACTTACAACAATTAAGAATAAAACCTATAACATGCTTTCTACACTTTTTAATTAACATGCTTATAAAATTCAATCTCATTCAATTCATATTATAATGTACACAAATTAGGCATGGAACTACTCATAAAGTAAGCATCACACCTAGCATAGTTCTATTGAATTCTCATGAATTTAACACAATTATACCCACATTTTACTTGTTGTTTTACCATAAATTAAACATATTCACAATGGTTTACACTTGTTCACATGTTAACACATTCACTTTACACTTTTACATGCTCATTTACACATTGCACATTTCACAATTCACTTTCACATATTCACATTTTTACACTTAGTTTCTGTGACACATAGTCCAAACCACCATTAGAAGGACACACATTCACATTCACATATCCATCACCTAGGCAACACAGTGATAGACCTTGGTTAACTGCGCAGAACCGGGAGAAGCACTCTCCACCCTAACCAGTGGTACTTGTCCACCTCTAGGATTTCATCCTAATTGCCCATAGGATTTCACACACATGAACCTTTCCATAGGGACTTTACTACGATAGAGTTCCACAGCCCTCTATGGTAGCAGTGTCACACACGACACAATTATACACTTTTCACATTATCACGTTGTCATAGTATTCACATGTAATTAGATTCACACATATTCACATTTAACACATATACATGGATCAGTTTTCAGATCATATCATTACTGTTCAAAATGAAATTTACCCTTAACACAGACCTAAGCATGCTGCTAGCAACTGAATTACACGTAATTAACAAGTCATGTTTAATATGGTCATTTCTCTCTTTAAATCCATAACAGTGCTACTATTCTCCAAATGTCATGAAATTTTTATAATAGGATCCAAACAGTAAATACATCACATGCTTAATTCTCATATTTTTCAGATCAGTAAACTAATTTCAGTAATTGAAACAACATTTCAAGCATTTTATCACAAATTTTACTTCAACAGATTTCACAATAACATAGTTATATCTAGCACTGTTAACACCTAAACACAGTCATCATATAGTCACAGTAAAATTCTAAAACCCTATTTAACATGGATCTAATTAAACAGGAGCTAACAAGCCTAAATCATGCTAAATACCTCGTTATAGAAATTCTAATAAATAGGATAATCTACAAAAATTCAACCTAACCACATGGCATGTTCTACTGGACGTACTTGATCATACACAAATTTTACAACATGCACTCATGTCCAAAAATCCAGAAAATAGACACATGGATCAAAACATGCATTCTGACAAACCTGTTGAACTGGCGGCACAGATGCTGCCACCAATATAAGTTAAGGACACAGGATCATGCCGCCAACCAAGGATCTTAACGGCACTAGATGTTGCTGTTAAGTTCCAGTCTGTAAAACACAGACTGAACGCACAAAACAAGGTGAATGGGGGTTCCAGGACACGAGGCAAAATCTGTAAAATTCCTAGGACCTACTAGACATGGGCCGGGATGATATACACAGCTTACTTGCCTTTGTAAAAATTGATAAAGGGAATTATTTTCCAGAGAAGCTCTCCTCGGCCAAGCCGAGAAGCTCCTCAAATCCTCCCCCGAACCGGTTCTGTGATGAAGCTGGTTGTACACTGTCGTCGAGGAAGCCTTCCTCTATGCTCAGAGTTCCTTCTAGTCGATGAAGATTACCGAAAATGCACCAACAAGAGAGATTCAACCCCCCAAAGTTTCAGGTTCGCAAGTTCTTTAGGGTTTTCTCACAGAGCCAAAGGGACTCTAATCAACCAAAATTAGTTTTTATAAGCTAGGGAATTTGGGTACGCATTTAGAAGGGGATCCTACCATTGGAGTTGGTTTCCAAAATAGGAGCCAGAGGAAATGCAGCTATTTCCAGATCTGAGAACGCACAGGTTTTGGGAAATAGACGTCCACTTAGGTTTCCGTCAACTTGGAGTTGGCGTCCATCGATCTGGACGTCAACTCAACCCCTCACGTCCATGCATGTTGACGTTAAATGGTCCTTCGGCCAGAACAGAATTGCAGAATACCAAGCTTACACTATGTACATACCTACATATAAGTACAATATATTACATAAACACCATATGTACATAATTAAACAAGCATACGTACATGCATAACTTTATTAATTATAATATGTATAGAAATACATACATATTTATATATACACATAACTGTAAGCATCTAAACATTACACAACCAAACATCTAAATAAGAGGGCAAAATTCGAGGGCTTACAATTGTAAACCTGTTAGATAAGGACATTATACACAACTTTAAAGCTCATAAGTTGGCAGCCACTTGTAGAACTCAGAAGGGAAAGGCAATTGGGGCTACATGACTGGACTCCACCATCCAGTCAGCTGCAGTGGTTTCACAAACATAGCCAGGCTCACCCACCCTAAATAATGATAAGCACAGCCATGTGCTCAATTTCTCTTCAGCCAAAAGTGGTATTGTTGGTACACTAGAAGTGATAGGGTCATCTGATAGCTATCTTCAACAGTGGAGTAGTGATTGTTGCAAGTTGCAGCTCAGTTGCTCTTCAGCAACTACATTTGGCCTCCACTACATAGAGCTACCATGAATATTGATATGTGGTAGGAGATACAAGCCAAGGACCAACTAGATCGTTACCTCAATGCCTTACGACCTGTGCACATATGCACCTAATTGAGTGTCACACTACCTACAGGCCAATAAACGATTGACATCTAGAGTTAGTTAAATGTTATTTGATCCAAATTGTTACACCCATAGAAATAACAAACTAAGTAAACAAAAGTTTTATCCCCTATAAAGTTGGCTTTTGTTAGAGGACACAACTCCCAATACGAGTGAATTAATGGCATGTAGGAAGGGAACACAACCCCCACTCTACTGGTTCATGGTCATTGTGAATTTTTAATGTGCAGGAAGTCACAATCCTCTCCCCTCCCCAACTACCTTGGAGCCATGGGATAGGCATTAGAAGTGTGTACACACCACTTATTAGCCATGGGATAAGCGTTTGTAAAGAAGCCAAATAGAAACACCAATGAGGTATACATCTCAATTTAGGAAAAAAAAAGTACAAACTCTTCCTTCTAGACATTAGTTTAGTTTACGTTTAATATTTACTTTCAGTTAAATGATTAGTATTGCAGTTCTTATTTTATGTAATTGTTTAGTATTGCACTTGTTCACATGTATGATTTTGTTTTCATTTTTCTTTCATATTTAGGTGACATTTAATTTGATCTATGCATGCATAGCAATTTAACACTACACACACCTCACGAGAGCGGGTTAAGCCCGTATCAATAAATCTTCCCATTCACGACTTTGATTGATGTGCACATTCTCATTTTGAATGATGAGAACGTGTATATCTAACTCAAAGTCTTGAATTGTCCCATTTTGGATAGTTTGTGAATGTTGATCGCAGTTAGGTGGTCATTTACTATGTGTTTGTATTGTTTGTTGAAAATTTCAGATGCGTCTACTCAGTCCTCTCTGATATACCTTTATGATTTAGAATATTTTCTTTACCACTTATTAGTAAGTGTTAAAGAAAATATCTTAATTAATAATTATTTTTGGTATATTGGAGATGTGTGGGGAGATGCTGCCGAAATTTTCAGCAAATTGTACAAACATATAGTAAATGGCCATCTGAGTGCGATCAAATATTCACAGATGGGTAAAAAGTGATAATCTAAATAATATTTCCTTTCTATTCATTTCGATTGCATCGAACGATGTGCGAAAATGGTCAGATTTAGTTTTTTCTGAGTTTGAATTTAAAGTTATTTATCTGTTAATATTGGTTGGGCGCAGGAAAAAAATGGCTTCAGATCGTTCATGGATGTATCGTAGAATAGTTGATCATGTGGTGTCTGTGGAGTTTAGGGCCGGAGTTGAGACTTTCATTTAGTTTGCATTGGGGAATCCAAATGCAGCAGTAGACAGCAAAGGTTGCATCCAATGTCCTTGTATGATTTGTAAAAATTTGAAGTGGAATTCACCATGGGAGGTTCAACGCCATTTATATAGAAAAGGGTTTGTTGAAGGTTATATGAATTGGACATGTCATGGTGAGGGCTCTGGTCGCACGAGCCTAGTAATGTGGAAGGCACAAGTATGTAGTGGATATGGTTGTAGATGCTGCTGCCACATTCAATGTACATGAGGATCCTGTATACGTTAAAGATGTGCCGAACAAGGGAGCCGAAAGATTCTATCAGTTACTTAAGGATGCTGATGAGCCATTGTGGGATGGTTGTCAAAAACACACTCGGTTGTCAGCGGTGTCACAGTTGCTGAACTTGAAATCTGAATTTTATATAAGTGAGAGTTGTTTCGATCGTCTCCTCCTCATCATCAAGAGCATGTTACCTCGAGATGAGAAGCTGCCTCTAAATTTGTATCGTGCTAGAGAAGATGGTCAATGATTTAGGACTTGGATATGTGAAAATAGATGCATGCTACTAATCATTATGTTGTATCACAAAGAGGGTGCAAATAAGGTATCATGTTCTATTTTCCATCATGATAGGTTAAACCTAAAAGAGGGGCCAATTCTAGGGGAAAGGATATACCTTATGCGTCATTGCGATATTTTCCTTACACCCAGATTGCAGTGGATGTATATGTGTTCAAAGATAGCTCGACATATGAGGTGGCACGCAGAAAGTGTACATCGGGACGAGGATATTATGAGTCATCCTATAGATGGCAAAGCTTGGACTCATTTCAACCATGCTCCTCCTATCTTCCCAAGGGAGTTGCGAATGTGAGGCTTGGTTTGTGCACTGACGGATTCAATCCATTTGGAGGTTCAGTGGCTTCCTACTCTAACTGGCCAGTGTTTGTGACACCATACAACCTTCCTCCGAGCATGTGCATGAAGCGAGAGAATTTATTCATGTGTTATTGATTCCTGGTCCTAAAACTCTTCCAAAAATATAGACATCTATCTGAAACCATTGATTCATGAATTGAAATTATTATGGACTAAGGGGGTCAATACTTATGATGCATCTAGAAAGTAAAATTCACCATGAGGGTAGCATTGATGTGGACGATAAGTGATTTTCCTGCATATGGAATGCTATCTAGTTGGAGCACACATGGGAGGCTAGCATGTCCTTACTGTATGGATAATACCAATCATTTGTACTTAAACATGGTGGGAAGTCAAGCTGGTTTGATTGCCATCGACAGTTTTTAGCAGCTGATCACCCTTTCAGAAGACAAAAAGATGCATTCCTAAATAACAGAATGGAACGAGATGAAGTTATATTTGAGAGGTTGTCTGTCATCATATGGCAGCACGTGTAGAAAATTTTTCAGATATCACACAATGATGGGCAGTATTCGACACCTTTCAGGTTTTGGGAAGGAGCACAACTGGGTGAAGAGAAGCATTTCTGGGAGCTATCTTATTAGTCGACTCTTCTTTTGCAGCACAATCTAGACGTGAAGCATATCGAGAAAAAATCTTTGATAATGTGTTCAACAATATGGACATAAAAGGTGAAACAAAGGACAACGGGAATGCATGTTTAGACTTGTCCATGCTTTGTAAAGTCCAGAGTTAGAACTTGTTGAAGTAAATGAGAAATCATTTAAACTAAAAGCAGTTTATGTGCTTGGAGGAGGACAAGTAAAGGAAGTGTGTCAGTGACTGAAACAGTTTAGATTTCCTAACAGTTATATGTCTAATATTGCTCGTGTGCAATATCAGTGAGGGAAAAATATATGGAATGAAGAGTCATGACTGCCATGTGTTCATGCAATGGTTGCTACCTATTGCATTTCGTGACATGTTGCCAAAGCCTCTATGGGGAGCATTGTCTGAGCTGAGTCGATTTTTCACGATTCTGTGTGCATCAGAACTCAGGCTTGAGGATGTGCAAACTATCGAACAGAATGTGGTCACCATCGTATGCAAGTTGGAGAAGATATTTCCACCTGCATTCTTCGATTCGATGGAGCTATACTCGTACATCTACCATATGAAGCTAAAGTCGGAGGGCCAGTACAATATAGTGGATGTATCCATTGAGAGGTATATGCGAATATTAGCTTTTTTCTTCTTAGAATTGCACCTTATGTATGATATGTTTCCCATTTGTCTTGTACATTGTTGATGTAGGTGTATGCATGACATTAAAGTGAAAGTCTGAAATAAAGCAAAAGTGGAGGGTTCTATTGCTGAAGCATACATATGGAGGAAATCTCAAACTTTTGTTCGATGTTCTTTGAAGCAGACATACAAACTTGTCGTACTCAACCTCCACGTAATGATGATGGGGGAGAATCTGTATGTTTAGATCAACTCTCCATATTTAATCATCTTGGATGTGCGTTCGGACGTTCTTCAAATGCGATGCTAGATGACAGAGAGTTATGCGCCGTAGAGATATATATTCTTTTAAATTGTGCTGAGCTTGAGTGTTATGTGAGTAAGTGCTGAACTCACAATTTATTGTGTATATAACTTCTTTGCCCTTATTCAGCTATTGAAGGTGTTCTTCCATTCATATTGCAGACAATTTGATTCAGAAATAATTCAAAGAAATCCACACCTCAGTGATTATGAAGTTGAAAAAGAACGAGAGAAGTCATTGGCCTTTGTCTAAGAAAACGCGTAAGTGTACATGCTCAAAGAGTACGAAAGATAAGTTATATTCACTTTTTAACTAGTCTTCTCTATACGTAGGTTGAACAAGGTGTAATTACTGATGAAAGAGTTCATTAGATAGGCATGGCCCATCGAAAATTGCACAGAACTATCCTGGATTACTGTGAATGGGTATAGATTTCATACAAAAGACTATAGGCAGAGTAAGTCTACCATGAGCAGTGGCGTATGTGTTAAGGAAGTACATACAATGAAATGAATATGACTACTATGGTATTGTAGAGGATATCTTACAGTTGCAGTATCTAGGACTAGACAATCATATTCTTGATCAAGTGTCATTGGTTTGATCCAAATTCCATTCGAAATGACACAACGCATGGGATTGTCGAGCTTAAACATAAGTCGAAATTGAATACTTATGAGCGTCATTTAAGCCACACAAGCCCAACAGGTGTACTATACAAGCTATCCATCATCTACGAACAAAGAACAAAATGATTGGTGGGCAGTTTGCATAGTTAAGTCAAGACTATTCTCTGATTATGAATTGGACATGACTGATCAGATACCTGAAGAGGTCAACGCAGAATTCTTTCAAGAAGACTTGGTTGAAGATGTAGAGTTGACAGCTCATACTAGAGCACACGAATCTGAAGAGCCAATTGCTTGTCTAAAGAAAATGAGGTCGAAGAAGTCGATCCACATGAGATAAAAGGGACTAGTGGAAGGCGAACATATATTGAATGTGAAGATTCTAATGAAGAGGAGGAATATATCAGTGATGAATATGAAGATGATGATGAAGATGGGGCATAATTAGATATATCGTCATCATCTGAGGAGGAAATGGATATCATTTTAAAATGGGTAGAATTTTTTCTCATCTGTCAGTATATTTAAAGTTGCCCACTTTCAATATAAGCAATTGACTAATTAACATTAATTTTTTATGTTCCCTATGAAGATATGTTGTGTAGAGCACGATCGGGCTCCAGTTCTGGGAGGAGGATGAGTAGTGGGAGGGGTTTCTCTGTGGCATCAGGATGTATATTTTTCTTTGTGTATTATTATGTCATTTAAATTGTTACAGCTTCTGGTCTTTCTTTTGTGCTCCTCCTTGGCAGTAGGTATGTATATTTAAAGTTGTACATTTAATGTGCATTGATTTTTATGCCATTAAAATTCTTATAGGTTTGGGTCAGTTTACACCTCCTCCTCCTATAGTACTAGGTATGAATATTTAAATTTGTAAGTATTTGTATTGTCACGTCCTAATAAAAGTCTATTTATCGAAAATGACAGAAATCAAGCTCAAGAAATAGGACTTATATTTTATTCATCTAACATTGATGTAGCGGAAGCTTAATTACATGGCACTCCTCATTACTGTCTATAAGAGGAGTAGAAAATAGAAATACTTGATTACACTTCATATTTACAATGCTAGGAAAAGTAAATTGCTGGGCTTCTGAAGTTTGGATGTTCCACTCATCAACCCTTAAGCATTATGCTCATCCTATCACCTGAAAAAGTAGGATTATATGAGCTAACTAGCCCAGTAGGATTCAATTCTTCTAATCATAAAGAATAAGATGTCCAAAGATCAGAATAAGAAACTTAACTGTTGACAGTACTGGATATCAAGGATGATTAGATAAGCATGTCAGCTAGATAATATATGTAGAACAGAAGTACTGAATACGAATACATGGTCAAGAATTCATGGTAACATTCATGTTCTGATTCAAATACATATTCACACATGATAGATAACATGATGACTAATCAAGCTAGTATTGATGCAATGCGAAGCATCCACAGATCCTTTATCGTTCCGTAGGCCATAAACGAATTGGGTGCTCCTCCCTGGACTGACCAGCCCCATTTGCACAGGCATATATCTCATTTGAGTCTAGGGACCCAATAATGTCATCACAAGTCATTCATAGCAATTGTGGTACACAAGTACTCAAATCTCCATATAACCAAAGTTTAGGAATTAAGGTCAATGAATACAGAAGGTTGTAACCACTTAGGACTTAATTGTACTTGGGAGATTTCAGGATATTCCAATGTAGATTATGGAAAGCAAATGAATGATCCCTCTTAGTGCTAATGTGGTAGAAAGCAAAGAGAATGAGGGGAGCAACTTGCTAGGCTAATAGCATGATGTATCAACAGAAGATTGGGCAAGAAAAAGTGCTGGAAAGCAAGACTGGATAGTGTATGTCGACAGCCAGAGAGTGGCTGTCGACAGCTACTGCCTTCCAGAACCAGATTTCTAGAGTCTAGCCACTGCCTGTTGACAGGCCAAGGTCGGCTGTCGACAGGTGAGGCCATGTGTCGACAAATGAGGGCTATCTGTCGACAGCTACTGGGTTCTGCACAATCTGGGTTATAGAAGCATGATTCCTGTCGACAAGTGGGTCTAGCTGTCGACAGGTGCAATGTAGACTTCCAGAAAATATGCAAAACTACCACGGGATACTCTACTAAGTATTCCTATGATTCCTAACATGCTTAACAACATCAAAAAAGGATCTGGGATATAGTCTAAAACACTATTCTACATGAAAAGGAAGGAATAGAATAGGTGAAATACAAGCTAAACATGGTTAGCTAAAACACTAAAGGAAGGAGAACTCCAGGATCTTTCAGCTCTTCCAACATGATTTCCTTGCATCCAACAGAAAGTCCTTCATAAACATGCTTGGATACAACGTGAACATTAGCTAGACATGGCTACAATAGACAGAAAACAAGCTTTCCTAAGGTTTACTGAACCAAAATCCAGTGTGAACATGGTCAAACCTAAACATGGAGTTCTCAGCATGAAAGGAAGACAAGAATGAGAAGAAAGATGAAAAGAAAGAAGGAATCCTACCTGACTAGAAAATGAAAATCCTTCTTCTCCCTAACGAAGAAGTCCACAGCAGCAAGAGAAAGAAGTAGGTAGAGATGAAGAGGAAGCAGCTACAGTAGCTACAAAAGAGCCAACATAGTAGTAGCCACGGCAAGAACAGTAGCAACAGCAGCAACAACACACCAATAGCAGAAGAGTGGCAAACAGCAGTAGTAGCAGGAGAAGGAAAGGCTGCACGATGGGTGAAGGGAGAGTTGTTTTATAAACTCTCATACCCCATGCATGTATGGCACGTAGGCCATACATGTGTTGAGGTAAAAAGCTCCTTAACCACCCAAGGCCATGTTTACCATGCAATCCCAAGAGTTACACGTATGTTAAAACGTGTAAGTCTTCTACCCCAAGTGAAATGGGCTTACGTAGCCCCTAATATGTAAGCAAGAATAACCAAAAACAATGGTTACGTAATTGGTGGAAATTCAGCTGGCCCATTTGACCCCATGTTTATGTGCCAAATGGTGTTCATTCAAGTTGAAATTTCGACTATAAGCTAATAAGAAAGTTTTATAAATTATGGTGATTTTAGTTTAATTTTTAGAATTTATTTTTCACCTAGCAAAAATTACCCGGAAAATCATTAAGTCGGCTTAATCTTCAAATCCGCACGTCAACAATTCCGGATATTACATTTCTGATATTAGCACATTTTTCTGGAAATTATGGTGTTCTCGGATTTCATTTTCGTTACAGAATTTTGGTGTCGTCTTGTCGGAGCGCGTACCTCTGAGTACGACACTGGAATAATATTATTATTATAAATTAATCCCAAATTAAAGTCAATTACATCTCATGATAGTAGTTATGTTTAACAATCAAATTATTCACATTATCTAGTAAATAAAATTTTCGGGGCGTTACATGTATAGTCATTATTTATATTCTTGTACATTGTTATATTAAAGTTGTATTTTCTTGTGCATTATTTTACATATTATTTATGCCATTTAAATGTTACAGCTTCTAGTCCTTCTTTTGTGCCTCCCCTTTAGTAGCAGGTATGTATATTTAAAGTTGTAGTTTCTTTGTGCATTGATTTTATGCCATTAAATTTTTATAGGTTCGGGTCAGTTTACACCTCCTCCTCCTACAACACCAAGTATGTATATTTAAATTGTAAGCATTTATATAGTCATTATTATATTCTTATACATTGATATTCTTTGTGCATTATTTATACATATCATTTATGTCATTTAAATTGTTACAGCTTCTAGTCCTTCTTCTGTGCCTCCTCCTCTGGTAGCAGGTATGCATATTTAAAGTTGTAGTTTCTTTGGTGCATTGATTCTTATGCATAAATTCTTACAGGTTCGGATTAGTTACACCTCCTCCTCCTATAGTACCAAGTATGTATATTTAAATTTGTAAGTATTTGTAGTCATTATTTATATTCTTGTACATTGTACATTTAAAGTTGTATTTTTCTTTGTGCATTATGTATACATATTATTATGCCATTTAAATTGTTACAACTTCTGGTCCTTCTTCTGTGCCTCCTTCTCTGGCAGCAGGTATGTATTTTAAAGTGTAGTTTCTTTGTGCATTGATTCTTATGCCATTAAAATTCTTATGGCTCGGGTCAGTTTACACCTTTCCTCCTACAGTAGCAGGATTTTCTACTCGCGAATTTGGATGTGTGTTTGCATGGTCGAAGACGAGCTGCGGGTATCCCTCCGGATGTGATGACTCAACAATTCATCTAGATCTAAGGGTCCCACTTGTCCAAAGAGGCGGCGACCTATCAACAGGGAGCGGCAGACCACGATCTACATCTCTAAGAAGCCCAATACCCCAGGTGGATCTCCAACGTGGTCCTCGTGTGCAAAGCCAATGGCAAATGGCGCGTATGCGTGGACTACAAGGACTTCAACAAGGCAATGCCCAAAGACAATTTCCTTCTACCGAGAATAGACCAGTGGTGGACGCAACCTCTGGGCATGAGCTCCTTAGCTTCTTGGATGCTTACTCTGGTTATCACCAGATCAATATGCATCCCCTGGATTAGGATGCCACGACATTCGTAACCGACCTCGGCCTCTATTGTTTCATAGAATGCCGTCGATTTGAAAAATGCAAGGCGCAACCTACCAGCAATTGGTCAACAAGATATTCGAGCAGCAGATCGGGCGCAATATGGAGGTCTATGTCGATGACATGTTGGTCAAGACGCGCCCAAGCGCCGACCACATTACCGACTTGGAGGAAATCTTCGCCACCTTGTGTAGGTACAACATGAAGCTCATCCGACCAAGTGCGCGTTCAGAGTACACTTAGGGAAATTACTCAGCTTCCTCGTCTCCAACCGAGGAAGAGGCCAACCTCGAGAACATCCAAGCAATACTGGTGATGAGCAGCTCGAAAACTGTACGCGACGTCCAGCGGCTCACTGGACACCTCGCAGCCCTCAATCGCTTCATGTTCCGAGCAGCCGAAAGGAGTTTTAACTTCTTCAAGTTGCTGTGAGTCCCCAAAGGTGCCTCATCACAAAGGGGGGCAAGTACGGTGTACAAGGATGTAAGGGGCCTTCACCGATCTGAAGGCATATCTCACTGCTCTGCCAATTCTCTCAAAGCCAGTGCTCGGAGAACAACTGTTGTGTATCTCTCATCACCGAAACACGCATTAGCACGTGTTGATCTGAGAAGAAGCGACAACGCAACACCCTATCTATTATGTAGGTAGGGTGCTTAGGAGGCTGAAAGGAGTATTCCTGAGAAGAGAAGCTGCTGTGGCACTCGTCACGGCTACGCAGAAAACTCAGGCCATATTTTCAGGCCCATCCGATCACGGTACTAACGACCAGCCGCTAAAGCTTATCCTACAGTGCCCATAGGCTTCCGGAAGGCTCATTAAATGGGCCATTGAGCTCGGAGAGTTCGACATCTGCTACCGACCAAGAACGGCTATCAGGCATAGGCGCTAGTGGACTTCGTGGCGGAATGCACCCTTCCGACCGAGAAGGACTCTCCATTGGCGCAGGGTGGTCCTTACCTCCCAGAGGGGTTGGAATTACAGTACTCCCTCAGGTTTCACTTCGCCACCTCCAACAACGCATCCGAATACGAAGCACTTCGTCCAGCATACGAATGGCAAGGCACCTCGGAGCGCTTCGGCTACGGGCCTTCAACAACTCCCAACTAGTCGTCAACCAAGTCAATGGACAGTTCGAGGCAAGGGAGCCTTGCATGGCGCAATACCTTCAACAAGTCAAGCGCTAGGCAGAAGGCCTCCTCTACTTCGAAGTCATACACATTCCACGAGAGCAGAATGCGCGGGCAGATGCACTCGCCAGACTAGCATCTTCAGGCGACATCACCCCTTCTCACTCTATGTTTGTTGAAGAGCTCGCCTCGTCGAGCACCGAGGTAGATGTAGCGGCCATCGAAACAGACCAACCGCCCGCGAGCTGGAAGGATTTTGTTCTGGCCTATCTACTCCAAGGAGAGCTCCCTCCCGCCCGAGCTTAAGCTCACAAGATCAGACTACACTGCCAAACGTTCACCATCATTGAAGGCCAACTGTATCGACGTTCCCTCTCGAGACCCCTCTTACGGTGCCTTAGCCCCTCTGAGGCAACACCGGCTATTGAGGAGGTACACGAGGGTCTGTGAGGGGAGCCAACTAGGTGGAAGAACTTTGGTGCGCAACATCCTCCAAGCAGGGTTCTGGTGGCCTACTTTGCAAAAGGACTGCATGTCCCACGCGAAGAGGTGCCCAGAGTGCTAGAAGTTCCGGCAGCTCATCCACCAGCCTGTCGAACAACTGCACTCCTCTTTGAGCCACGCCCTTTTGCTCGGTTGGGGGATTGATATCATGGGACCATTCCCAGAGGCTCAAGGTCGGAAGAAGTTCCTACTCATCGCCATCGACTACTTCACCAAGTGGATCATGGCCGAACCTGTAGCCACCATCACCAACCAGGCAGCATGGAAGTTTGTTTGGAAGAACATTCTCTGTCGATTCGGCATCCCGAAGGTGTTCCACCGATAACGGAAGCAGTTCGACAACACATTCTTCAAACAAAAATGCTCGGAGCTTGGAATTTACAACCACTTCACCTCAGTTGCACACCCCCAGGCTAACGAATTAGTCGAAAAATGCCAAACCGAACACTATTGCACGGGATATGCACGAGAGTGGATGTGGCAGGAGGATCGTGGATTGAGGAGCTCCCCAACGTGCTCTGGTGTCACTGAACAACTGCTCGAGTGGCCACCGGAGAGACCCCCTTCCACTTGGCCTCCGGTACAGAAGCCGTTGTGCCTCTAGAAGTTGCTCTCCCAACACTTCGACGAAGCAGCCAACAACTGCGTGCTAAGGGAGAACCTGGACATGCTTAGCAAATGCTAGAGCGACGCCAGCATAAGGCTAGTCTCCTATCAGCAACGGCTCGTGCAGTATTACAACTCCAGAGTTCGTAAGTGGACTTCTTCGAAGGTGACCTTGTCCTACACCATTGCTCTGCTTCGGACCCTCGAAGAGCAATAGGCAAAACTCGCCCTGAAATGGGAAGGACCTTATAAGGTCATCCAGGTTCTCGGGAAAGGTTCCTATAAGCTGTCTACCCTTAGCGGCGAAACCATACCAAGAACCTAGCATGCATCAAACTTAAAGACTTATTATTTATAAAGGCTTTTCTGTTTGTAATCCTACTTCTCTTTTTTCTGTTCTATCGGTTTGTGGAAAGGGCGTCAGTACAAACCCTGGCCAAGAGCTCATCAGCTCGGAAGGTTTGTGCGGTACCTAAGTCCTAAAACAGAGGTGTTCGATACAACCCCTGGCCAAGAGCTCTTCAGTTGGAAGGCTGCGCAGTACCTACGAGCCTCTAGACATCGACGAATTCTGATTCGAATAGAACATAACAAGGAATATGATAGAAAAAGGATAGTCTTTCATTTCATTGAAGAAAATGTACACAGCCTACTAAGGCTGATTACAGAAAAAAAAAAAGAAAATGATACATGAGGTTCAGGGAACTTGGTCGGAGGGGCCGGCGTCCTCACCACTAGAAGGCATCCATCCTGCTCGGAAGCTGGCAAAATGGACCCTGTCCAAGCGAGGATCTTGGGTTCGTCGGCGGCATTCTCAAAGGGCGGCCTCGAAGGCTTCACGAGCATACTCCAAGGTGGCCAGCCGCCATCCTCAATCATCGCCGACCTCGAGCCCGACCTTGTAGCAGGCTGCGCCATATTGCTCTAGATCTTCCTGGAACTCTGGCCCAGCCTTGTACGCAGCAACACCTCAAGCCTCGGCTTCATGAAGGAATCCGACCAAGGAAGCTTTATCGACCTTCACAACAGCAAGCTCCCGCTCGGTGACCTTCAGCACGGCTCGAAGGTCGTCATTCTCCTTCTGCTGCTCGGCTTTTGACGGCAGGTTGTTCCTTGTGCTCCGCCACGAATGCAAGTCGGCATCCCACAGATGTCGTGGGTATTGCGCCCATGATGCTAGCCGTAGGAGCACTTCCAATGACCGCATGATGTTTCCGGCCAGCTCCTTGGTGTCGAGCTCGGCGTCCTCCAAGCAGCTCCCCTCCAGTTGGTCCCCTTCTCTTCCCTTTCCGGGGTCTTCTCCGTGCTCGCCCGTTGGCACCTCATGAGCACTTCCAATTGCTCAGTGGAGAGGCAAGGAGGCAAACCCCTCGAGGATGAACCCTCTTGAAGACGCTCTAGGGTGACCTCCATATGTGCTGTTGTGGGCGGCACGAGGACTCTCGCCACGAACACCCGAGCTAGTGTCACGCAGTCCTCGTCTGATCCTCCCGTCCCACTGGTCATCTGAGTGACCTTCTTGGAGACAACAGCTGGTCTTGCGGTCACCTGACTAGTGCCCACGTACACCGCCATTGTCTCCACGACCACGGCGTCCCCCGCAGGTACCTTTTGCAGAGTCACCACCTCGTCATGTCCAGCTGGATGCACGGCCATGATGGCAAGGGCCCGCTCTGCCGTGGGGCCCATGGCTTCCGGCTCTGAGGTCGGCGTGAAGTTGACGTCTGCTCAACTCCAGACCCCACCGTCGCCGCCACTGAGCTCGACGCTCCCTTTGAGGCCCTCAACGCCCCTTCTGTGGCCACTTCTCCCCGTTGCCACTAATAGGGACCAGGGGCTCCAGTTCCCCAATGAGCTCCTCGAGGAGTCCCCATAAGAATGGTCGTCAATGACGACCACGTCCTCTTCACTAAGGCCCAGCGTGGAGAGGACCCCTTCCAATATAGGAGCCTCCTCCTCGGCCGAAGTCGTCCTCAGCTCGGTCTCCCTCTACTGCTCGACCGGCTTCATCAACTTCCTCTTCTTCTGGAGCTGAAGTTTGGGAGCAGCCTCAAGCTCCTCCTCAGACTCTTGCCTTGAAGCCGTCACCTCCTGCCTAGGAGTAGTGGCATCCCTCCATGGAGTAGCCTCCTTCTGAAGGCCGATACGTAGAGGTCTCTGCCCAGTTAGTCACCCGCTATCGACAGGCTGATCACCGCCGGCCGCCCTCGCAGGCACGTCCTCACCCAGACACGCTAAGTATGCCCTGATGGTGATCTGCTTGGCATACGGGCCATGTCCTCCTGGTCCCGACCAGCAGCCATCTCAGCAACATCTGTGGAAGAGAAACAAGGCTCATAAGTTGTATCTCCAGCAAAACAAAGCTAAGTCCATGGACGAGGAAACTTAACCCATGCTCAGTTGAGTTTGTACTTGACGAGCAGGTACTCCGTCAAGTAGTCCTCGGCATGGTCCATGACCACCATCGACAAATCCATTGAAGCCTTCGCCACATCTTGAATTAAGAAGGGCACGATGTCCTTCTTCAAGGGGTCGTGAATCTGTGTGGGGAACCCACTCTGGCACTCCAGCCCCCTTTCTTTGACCGACAAAGAAGACGCGGCTCATCCAACCCCTGTTGTTCGAGAAGCGGCTGCAGAAGTTGATTCGTATCCTGTTCGTTCGATGCTTTGTGTACATCACACCATTCTAGGAATGTGGTAATGAAGCAAGGCTAAAGTGATTTTGGAAGGTGTCTGCCGAAGGTCGAATTCCTCGCTCTTCGCATATGATGTAGAAGTTGCAGATCGTCCTCCATGAGTTCGGCGTCAGCTAGATCGACGCTCTCTTCCACGTGCTCAACAAACCCCTCGCCACTTCTAGCAGCGGCAGCCAAAATCCTACGTCAAGGATATCTATAGAGAGTGCAAAGCACTCCGGCTCATTACAAGAAATCTTAGCTCTGCTTACGAAAGTTACTTACGATTCAATATATTCGTAAGCTATTCGTATGGATAGACATATCTATACTTACGAACTATACGTGTCGTAAGGATATCAGATGAACTTTGTTCTTAAACTTTTAAGATATACCCATCCCTATAGCATATACTATAAGCATATAACGAAATCATATGCTTACGGAGCTTATTACAGAGAATATAGTAAGGATAAACATCATCTGAAATTTTTTCTAATAAAAAAAAAACTCAAAACACCTCCAAAACTTTTCACATCGTGGCAAACTTTCTTGACACCTAGCCGCCCATGCTGCCGGTGATCTCCCCCCTCCCTTCTCCTCACCTATGCCGCTGGCGATCTCCACCCCATCACTGGCCAATGCAATGTTGCCGGTAATCTTCCCTCTTGTTGGCTCGAGCGATGTTGCCTGCGATCTCCTCCCATCGGCCCATGCGACACCTCGATCTTTCCCTTGCCCATGTTGTGATCTTCCCCTCCCTTCTGCTCAGATCTTCTCAGATGGCTACCTTAAGCAGGGGAAAATGCGTCATCTTCTCATCAGGCGGCACTTTAGACGAGCATTGTTCTGTGTCATTCTAGCCCTCGCTGCTCTCTCTCTCTCTCTCTCTCCTCTCTCTCCTCTCTCTCTCTCTTCTCTCTCTGCTCTCTCTCTCTCTCTCTCCTCTCTCTCTCTCTCTCTCATCTCTCTCTCTCTCTCTCTCTCTCTCTCTCTCTCTCTCTCTCTCTCTCTCTCTCTCTCTCTCTCTCTTCCCTCTCCGCAGGAAGCGGGATCTCGGATCGACAGGGGAAGTGAAGGAGAGGAGGAAGCGACAGCGGAGATGAATCAACGCGACGATCCTAACCCTTCGATGAGGAGGAGGTGAGTCCATTCGCGGTAAGCTCCGCGCGATCGTTCCCTCTCTCTCCTGCACCGCTTTGCCATCCTGTTGCCTTAGATTCTTTTGGACAGTGTTTTTCCACATTGCTGTGGTGTTGCTTGCAATGCGGGTGCCTTGGTGGCCGCAGATCTCGCTTGTGCCTATGATTTGAATGGTTGGCTGGGAGGGAGAGGCCTTCCCCGGGGTGACGGTCCTGATGCCTGCCCTTACATAGTGTGATGTTTTCGGGGGCAGGCGTTTCTTGATGGATCTCGTGGGTTCCTGATCGTCGGAGTAAATTAGGTCTTGGGATTTTCTGGGCCCTGTTTGATTCAGATCCAGATGGGGATTGTCTCAAAATTGGGTTACAGTCAGCCGTTTTCAGACCCTCTTTAGTCTTCACTTCTGGATTTGTTGTTTTTACCTATCATGAAGAGTAGGTGTTAACTTGAAGGTATCTACTCTTTGTTATGTCTGATGTTGTCTTTTTTTTCTTCCCTAATTTATTTGAAGAGGGGGATAGATGGATTGAGACGTGTGGAGAGGAGGGTGAGGAAAAAACATTGTCGGTGATAACCATCCATAAGAACTAATGAGCGTGAAGTGATTTTACAATGTAACGTTGGAAACAAGGAAGTAGAAAAGAGAATGGTTATGCAGGCCTTCCTAAAAATAAACATGTTGCAGATATTGATGTGGACAGCTGTCTAACTTTAACAATAGATCTTTCTTTAAAATAATGCTTATGATTTTTTCTTGAAAATCTCTGTATCGTATCATTGATTAAAAAAAGAAAAGTTGTTCATGTTCAATTTACAGCACCCTGTGCTCATTCCCTCTCCCTAAGAAGCAACCTGAGACATTATGCTACTTGTGGTTCTCTGTGGGACACTAGCAGACAAGGCAAAACAGTTATTGGTAATTTCACATTATTTTTGCTGCTCAGCTAGAAAGAGATGATAAAGCATTGTGTTAATTCTACATATTTTCATGGGTGAGGGAATTTTAAAGTAGGAAATAAATGTCTTTTCTTTTTTAACCCAAGTTGTAGTTTTCTAGATATATACATTAGTAATGACTAATGACAACACATGAAATGTGATTGTCCTACCTACATATGGCTATGTATGTAAAACTATACATGTATAGTACATGCATAGAGTTGTGCATGAACATATTCGTTCCCTCTTTCACCTCAGTCTCACTTGGTCCTCTCCCACTCCACCCTCCGGAGTCTGGAAAGCATAAAGGTGAAATGTGACCAGCCATACCAACCTATGGTTATATATATAAACAACGATATAGGTGCAGTACATGCATAGACAAGTGCATGAACAATTACTTCATCCATTGTGGTGGGCTACAGCAATCTGAAAGCTTGTTCATTATGGCATATATATGTTTGAACTTTGCTTGTTCCATAAATTTCTTTATCAACCGAGTTTGGAAGTAGCTTGTTTGTTACTATGAAGATGATCTAGTTGCTTTTTTATTCCCTGGTTTGTCATTCACTCTTCAATGTTATCATTCCTTCTCCATATTTATAAATTATAAATAAAGCAAACAAAACTTTCAGATCTTAGACGAAGTAGATTAGTCTTTTCTCTTTTGTTTTTTTAAGTTTCTTATTTGCTGACAAAAACTTATAGCAACCTGATTGATGGTTTATGTCTGTTTTAAATTTGTTTCCTTAGGAAAAATGCATCCTAGACATAACTGTGATGACCAGTCTGTCCCATGTATTTTAATTAATTACATATATATATATATTTTGATGATTAACAAAACCAAACAAAAGTTTATCAATTATATCCAATGAATATTTCATAAGTCTTAAGTACAGGAAAAATACCAAGGTCAAACAAGCCAATAAAGGTATGCATTACTTCTCTGAAGCTTTAATCTTTTCAATATGATATTTCTCTAAGTCCATATCGACTTCGGTTGAAATTCATAACAATTCCTTATAAGACTGAAAAGTCATGTTGTTTCAAATAAGTCGATGTCACAACGACTCTATAAGTTACCGTAACGATTTCTTTAGAGCCCGTAACGACTTGCTCGTCACAACGACTCTATAAGTTACCGTAACGATTTCTTTAGAGCCCGTAACGACTTGCTCGTCACAACGACTCTATAAGTTACCATAACGATTTCTTTAGAGCCCGTAACGACTTTCTCGTCACAACGACACTATAAGTTACCGTAACGATTTCTTTAGAGCTCGTAACGACTTGCCTGTCGCAATGACTCTATAAGTGACCATAACGATTTCTTTAGAACTCGCAATGACTTGCTCGCCGTAACGATTCTATAAGTATTCATAACGATTTCTCTAGAACTCGCAACGACTTGCTTTGTATAACGATTTGTTAAGTATTTCACATCGATTTCTTCAGAAAACACAACGATTTGCTTTGTGCAACGATTCATTAAGTGTTCATGATATATGTTCTGTCACATAACGATTTACTATGACTCATAACGATTTCATAAGTCATATAGCCATGATTTCATATCTTGATATATTATTCATCTTAAAAGCGTTGACTAGTCAAAGTCCACGTAGACATCTTTCTGACTTTTGCATTTATGAATCTGAACGTATCTCTGCATGCATGCAGACCATATCATCCTTTATCGTGCTACTCTGATTACGTCTTTTAGACTTAAGCTATTTTGCATTACTATTTTCATGTCTATTGCTACTGACGTTGACTGACATCAGAGACAGCTTAGCTGTCTGCTATTAAGATTGACATTTGTGCAGACCTCTAATCTAGCTTCATGGTACAACGTTAAACAAAATAGAAGCCAAGGATATTTCTAAAGATCTCATCTCCTTGCGTGCTCAAGTGATCAAAAAACTGTGACTGGAAGCTTCCAAGACTCCAGATGTCATTCAGTCTAACGACTACTCAAAAGAGAGACAATGGACACTTCAACGTCTAGATTTCAATTGAAGATAAATACAAGTCAGAAGAACAGGAAAAGACATCGCGTATTCAAGCATTCAAATCCTTCTGAAGAAGTCCAGAGCCAAGAACTTCATTACTCTAGCTTTTGCTCTTTTTCTCTCCATAGTTTGTGAAAATCTTGAGAGAGCCTGTGTAGTTTTGAGAGTGTGCCTTATTTAGATCTTTGCTCTCAGTTCTAGTTGCTTCAGATCCTTGCTTGTCAAAAGCTTGATCTAGGGGCTTGAATTCATTCATTCTCTTTGTGTTGTTCCCTTTGGTTGTGAAGGAAGACCTGGTGGTATCCAGTTCCCTTCGGTTGTGAAGGAAGACCTGGTGTGGTATCCAGGGTGTTGTTCCCTTCAGTTGTGAAGGAAGACCTGGTGGGGTATCCAGGGTGTGCTATTCCCTTCGGGTGTGAAGGAAGACCAGCTGAGCTGGTGTTGTAGCGTCCTTAGGGGACTGTACCTAGTTAGTGAAATCCTGAGTTGTTGCTCAGGGACTGGACGTAGGACTCCTAAGGAAAGGAGGTCCGAACTAGGATAAACCTTGTGTTGTGTGATTGTCTTCTTGTGTGTTTGATATTTAAACTAACAGTCACTAAGCTACTTCGAAGAACGTTTGTGTGAATGTTTTTAATTACAGGTATCTTCTAGATTAATTTTTAAAGGCCCATTCACGCCCCCTCTGGGCTCGTCAACTGGGCAACAAGTGGTATCAGAGCGAGTCTCTTCGACAAAGAAAGGATCCAATGATCTGAAGAGTAAAGATCCATGGCAGCCCAAGGTAACTTTGAAGGTCAGTCTGTCAACCGACCCCCTCTCTTCGATGGTGAAGATTATCCTTACTGGAAGACCAGAATGGAATACTTTCTACAAGGGCACGACTATCAAATTTGGTCCATAGTAGAAGAAGGTGATCTGTTAGTCACAAATGAGAAAGCTCAATGGACAGATGATGACAGAAGGAAGATTCCTTGAATTGCAAAGCAAAGAGCATCTTATGCTGTGCTCTAAGTAAGAAGGAGTTCAACAGAGTCTCAGCCTGAAAATCCTTAATGGAATGTGGGAAAAGCTCAGGATTACTTATGAAGGCACAGACAAAGTAAAGGTAACAATATCGACATTCTTGTCACTCAATATGAAAGATTTCAGATGCAGTCAGGTGAGTCCATAACTCAAAATTCAGCCGGTTCATGACATCACAAATGGACTAGCTAGTCTGGGGAAACCTATGAGATGGGAGACATGGTGAGGAAGATACTTAGATCCTTACCGTCCTCATGGACCCCAAAGGTCACAGCAATAGAAGAAGCTAATGACCTGAAGAGAATGTCTGTAGAAAAGCTCATTGGGTCCCTCATGGCCCATGAGATCAACATGGAAAGGCTAGGAGAGTCCTCTAGTAGAAAGAAGCACTCCAACGCCTTAAAGATGAAGAAGATTCACCAGATGCAAGTTCAGCTGAAAGCAAAAGTGATGCAGACTGCGAGAATGAGGAAGCAATGCTGTCTAGAAAATTTGCAGCGAATTTTGGCTAAAAAGAAAAATCCAATCTGGTAGAAGGTACTTCAAAAGGAACAAGGACTTCAAGAAGCCAGATGGAAAAGAAATGAAGAAAGGAGAACCCTCTGTTATGAATGTAAAAAGCCAGGACACATTAAAGCTGAGTGTCCAAAATTTAAAAAGTCAGAGTTCAGGAAGAAAGACAGCTCCAAGAAGTTCAGAAAGTACAAAAAGAAAGCGATGGCAGCAGCAGGGATAACAGTAGCGACTCGACAGTGAGTCAAGCTCCTGCAGCGATGAAGAAGAAGCCAACTTGGCTTCATGGCAAATACTAAAGATAAGGTAACTTCTGACTCCACTTTTGATTCATGCAATGATTCAGATTCGATAGTTTAAAGAGGCTTTCAACGAACTGTATGAAAAATATAAAGAAGTAACCAAATTATTAAAAGTAAGCAAGAAAACATAGTCTGTATAGAAAATACAAACTCAGATCTAAAATCAGAAAATGAACAATTAGAAAGTCAATAACTGAACTTAAAAGAAGAAATGAACTGTTATGTGAAGACCTAAAAGCTAAGAATGAACAAATAACTAAATTAGAGAAACAAGTAAGTTCAGATGAACTGAAAACTGAAATCAAAATACTAACAGAAGAAATATACAGTTATCTAGCACATTAGAAAAATTCACTAATTGTAAAAACTCCCTCATATTAAAGGTGCTAGAAGATCAGGTAAGAAGAAAAATGGATTAGGATATACACCCCCAGATAATGAAGAAACCATAATTTATCCTAAAACATATCCACACCAAAATTTGTACCTGAACAAGATACATCATACAAAGCTGATTTCAGGTATATAGAAAAGGTAACCCAATTATCCTGTTGTAGTCACTGCAATAAGTTAGGACATATTATAACGACATGCCCAACAAGACATAAGAAATGGATAATAAAAGGCAAAATAAATGATACTAACCCATCAGGACCCAAAAGAATTTGGGTACCTAAAACTTGATGTTTTTATTTCAGGACATCTCTCGAGCATCCAAATGGTATTTGGATAGCGGGTGCTCAAGGCACATATCAGGAAACCAGAAGTTATTCTCTCTTCTCCAAGCTGAAGAAGAACAGTCACTTATGGAGATAATGGGAAAGGAACAGTGATAAGCAGTGGCTCTGTGAATAACAAAGGAAAAACAGTCATAGAAGATGTGTTATTAGTCAAGGGATTGAAGCACAATCTCATTAGCATCAGCCAGTTGTGTGATAGAGGCCATCAGATCAAGTTTCAAGAGTCAAAGTGCAGCATACTGAAGGATGGAGTAGTCATCTTTGAAGTAAATAGAGAAAAGAATTTGTATGTGCTCTATCTTGAAGATCTCAAGGTTCAGAATGTTGTCTGGCAGCAAATAAAGATAAATCTACTGAATTATGGCACATATGACTAGGACATTGCAGCATAGATGGCATGAGAAAATTGCTGAAGAAGAATCTTGTGGAAGTCTACCTAAGTTAGTACAAAATTGGATGGTGTATGTAAACCTTGTGCTAAGGGAAAGCACACCAAAGGCTCCTTTAAGTCAAAGACGGTGGTGACCACCTCAAACTCTTAGAGCTCCTTCATATGGATCTATTTGGGCCAATGAGGACTACCAGTCTTGGAGGAAAGAATTTTGGATTTGTCATAGTTGATGACTACTCAAGATTCACATGGGTATCATTCCTAGAGCATAAAGATGACACTTTTGAAAACTTCGTCAGCTTCAGTAAGAAACTTCAGAAAGATCAGAAGTTCAGCATTGTGTCTATCATATCAGATCATGGTGGAATTTAGAATGAAATTTGCTAGATTCTGTGATGATCAGGGAATTGAGCATAATTTCTCAGCACCAAGAACCCACAGCAAAATGGTATCGCTGAAAGAAAGAATAGAACCCTATTAGATATGGCAAGAACTATACTCTCAGAATATGATCTGCCAAGATACTTCTGGGCTGAAGCAGTCAACATAGCAAGCTACATTATCAACCGAGTAATGATCAGGCCAATCCTGAAGAAGACTGCATATGAACTATTCAAGGGAAGAAGCCAAAGATCAGCCACTTCAGGACTTTGGATGTCCTTGCTTCATTCACACAATGGAAAAAGGGACATTGGTAAGTGGATGCCAAATCAGATGAAGGCATCTTTATGGGGTACACCTCTAAACCCAAAGGCTATAGAGTATTTAACAAACGTACTTTATTGATTGAACAGTCTGTACATTTTTTTTTGATGAAACTAACCCTTCCTTGAGAAAGGAAGTAGATAGTCATAATGAGGAAACTATGAACTGTCCAAGAAACTAAAAGACTCATCAATTGAGGACAAGGATGATCCACCTCTGGAAGACCTTCAACAAGAAAACTTACTCATGAAAATCTTCCAAAGGAGTGGAGATACAAGAAAGATCACCCACTTAAGAATATTATTGGTGATCTATCCATAGGGGTAAGAACAAGAGGTAATGTTATTCCTTGTGATTACCTAGCTTTTGTTTCTCAAATAGAGCCTAGGACAGCCAATGAAGCTCTTTCAGATGAATCTCGAATAGTAGCCATGCAAGATGAATTAATCAATTCAAGAGAAACCAAGTATGGTCACTTGTTCCTAGACCATCAGACCATCCAGTCATTGGCACCAATGGGTGTTCAGAAATAACTGGATGAAACTGGTGCAATCTTAAGAAACAAGGCCAGATTGGTAGCTCAAGGCTATTCTCAAGAGGAAGGCATAGATTTCGATGAAACCTATGCACCTATAGCTAGACTTGAGGCCATTAGAATATTACATGCATATGCATCTGCTTTGAATTTAACACTATTTCAAATGGATGTTAAATCTGCATTTTTAAATGGTTTTATCAAAGAGGAAGTTTATGTGGAACAACCCCCGGGTTTTGACGACACAGAATTTCCTAATCATGATTTCAAACTTCACAAGACATTATATGTTTTAAAGCAAGCACCTAGAGCCTGGTATGAAAGGCTTAGTTCTTTTCTTTTAAACCATGGTTCAGTAGAGGTCAAGTAGATAGTACTCTTTTCATAAAGTCAAAGGTCAAAGACATTCTATTAGTCCAAATTTATGTAGATGATATTACCTTTGGGTCTACTGATGAATCCCTTTGCAAGTACTTTGAAAAGTTGATGCAAGGAGAATTTGAAATGAGCATGATGGGAACTTAATTACTTCCTTGGACTACAAATCAATCAAGGAAAGGAGGAACTCACATCTGTCACAAAGTACACAAAAGAACTCTTGAAAGAATTTGGATTCGAAAATACCAAGCCACTGTCAACACCAATGAGTACATCAACAAGAATGGACAGTGACAAAGATGGTAAGAAAGTAGATCAAAAGATCTACAGAGGTATGATAGTTCACTCCTTTATTTAACAGCTAGTGGACCTGATATTTTATTTAGTGTATGCAGTGTGCTAGGTATCAAGCAGATCCTAAAGAATCACATTTAATTTCTGTGAAATAATATTTAGAATTTAGCAAGATCTCATGACTTAGGTCTATGGTATCCAAAACATGTGAAATTAACTTAGTAGGTTACTCTGATGCTGACTATGCTGGATGCAAATTAGATAGAAAAAGCACCAGTGGTTGTTGTCAATTTCTTGCAGGATGTTTAATATCTTGGTCTTCAAAGAAAAAAATTCAGTAGCACTATCTACTGCTGAAGCTGAGTACGTAGCTGTTGGAAATTGCTGTACACAACTCTTATGATAAAGCAACAACTTGAAGATTTCGGATTAAACATCAAATCCATCCCACTGTTGTGCGACAACACCAGTGCCATAATCTCACCAAGAAGTCAGTTCAACATTCAATGACCAAGCATATTGAGGTCAGATATCATTTTATTCATGATCATGTATCAAATGGTAATATTGAAATATCTTTTATTGATACAAATGTCAGTTAGCAGACATTTTCACAAAAGCCTTACCCGAGGAAGATTCACATCTCTTAGAAGGGAATTAGGCATGTGCAATTTGTAAAAAGTTTTTGTTTACAACTGGCACATTAAATTTCAGATTAAGTAATTTTTCCCTCCATGGCGTTAAGCAAAAGAAATTCAAATTATCCTTTGTAACCGCTCTCTCATTGAAGTCGGTTTGAATAGTCAAACTCTTTTGTCTTCTTCTGCCGCCCTTTAGCGCCTCACTTTCCACAACACATTAATTTATTCATAAAATCAATGACAGAACGATTCGTATCTCATCGTCTACCTTTTCCCCTTTTCATCCTGTCGCATGAGTCGATGCCCTAATAACTCATATCTCAACCCTCTACAAATTTGAACCTTCCTCCTCCTTCCCACAAAATTCTTAAGGATTCCTTCTCTTCTCCTTCCGTTTCAACCCTCCAGAGACTTTCCCACCTGAATCCATGGCCGCACCAGTCATCGCCAGTAGTTTGGGTGGCTACAGCGCCGAGTTTCTCACTCATGATCAGCAGGAGAGGTTTACCTTTGTGAAGATGAAGCCTGTGGCAATAAAGAAGTCGATGTTGCTAATCTAAGGAAAAATGAATGAGCAGCGTGGCAGACTTGATCAATCAGATGCCAGTGGACGGGAGTCACCATGTAACTGTGCGTTTTTTTCGGATCCCCGTGGATCCAGGATTAGCGGTTTTGGGTGGCCAATGTGAGGCCCATTAGTGTTGTGTGTTTCTTATTAGATCCTTACCGGGTTTGGTTATGGGTCTGTGTTGGTGTTCAGTACCCTGGACATCAACAGTGGGTTGGCGTCCAGGTGGGTGACGTCGACTTTGTGTTGGTGGCCATGGGTTGCCGTTAACATGTTTTTTGGCGTCCATCGATGTGGACGTCTACCGTTTATTTTAATGGGTTTCATTGCTTGAACTTGGTGTCGAGCGATGTGGACGCCTAGTTGGGGCGGTTTGGTTAGCGGCGCAGAGGTTGACGTTAACCTGAGGCGCCTGTTTTTAGAGGTAACCCGAGCCTTCTTCTTCCCCCATTTTCTCCTCTCCTCTTTCCCCACCTTTCACCTTTGTGCCTCTTCACTACTTCGGCAGTTGACGGGAGCACGTGGGAAGGCCGTGATGCGCACAGTGGCGGCAGATCGGGCGGGGATGACGGATTGGAGGGCGGTATTTGCGGGAAGCTCCTGGGGGTTCGGTGTAATTTGAGGTTCTATCGAGTTTTATTGCGTTTCTGAGGTAGGGACTGGACCCTTGATCTCTCCTGGTTGATTGCCATGCTTAGTTGCATAGATCGTATGTTAATTGAGTTTTTGGGAAAGGATTCTCCATCCGGGAAATGGGTGGTTTGATCGATCCAAGTATTGGATCTTGCTTGTCTAGTTTAATTATGGTATATACATGTAAGGGGGAGTGTTTCCCATTGTTTTCTATTGTATTTATGGCTAGATTGCCCGTGTAATCGTTCTAGGGCCATTTTGTGTGTTCTGGCGGGTTCTGTAGTGAAGATCTTGGCGTCAACATCGGTTGACGCAGAGTTCTTCGTTGGGAGATTAACGGCTAGGTATCTGCCGTTGATTGTGGGTAAACGGCCAAGTGGTGGTCGCTTACTTGGTGTTGACGGCAAGGGACATTGTCGTCTATATTCTTTGGACGGAATCGATGTCGCCGCCAACCTGTGCATGTGCGCAGTGTGTTTTTAATGCATTCTTTTATAAGTGTTGCGGTGTATGAACACCTATGGTGCTCTTGGAGCACGGGGCTTTTGAGGTCAGTTTACCGGCTATGAGGTTGTGAAAATCACAGGGTTTTGATGTCGTGCAAGTGATTTGTATATGCATGGCATATCGTACTTATCATGTTTATTATATAATTACTGTGGTGTTGTGGCGATGAGGTTCATGTCTGAACCTAGCCTCGATCTTCTAGAATCTTTTATAGATTATTCTGGATGGATAATTAGTGAAATACAAGTGTGATTATTATATGATTATCGTCAGTGTTAGTGTAACCTTCACTGTCACTTTGTGACCATGACAGTCGTTGTATTATTATTAATGTGGTTTATGTATGTGATTGTGTAGGTTAGCTTGTATCACAGGGTGACTGGGACAAGCTATTCCTAACATATGTACCTGATCGGTAACAGAAAGTGATTGTATATAGGTCTTTGTGAGCTAGCCGTGTGTGGTGGTCCGGCGCCTATTCCGGAATGCCTCTCTAGTCGGGTACCCTAGGTTCTTTGTGAGCTAGGCACGTGTGTTTGTTGTGCTCAGGGTTTGTCCCGGTACAGTGTGGTACCGTTGGGTCTGTGTCGTCTTCCTGGACACCCTCACTCCTGTGCTTGAGTTGTACGTCCGATGAGGGAAAGACGACAGTAGGGCAGCGGCTTGTGTTGGTGGGTGTGCAGTCGCTTGTAGCGCTCGTGGTTGAGGTACGGACACCAGTATCGACAATGGTCCCCAGCTAGTCTTGTTTTCCAGTGCCTCACTTTAGGTGCTCCGACCAGACCCTAGAGGTGCCAGGCATGACCTGTAGTTGTGTGTCTGCAGGTGTGGTGTTGGTTGGTCTCCACAGTTGTTTGACTTGTTCTCGTGAGCGGCAGTTGGACCTTTCGCCTGTGACCGCGAGGCTGAGAGGTTGTTCTTGTGTTGTGTTGTCCGGTTTGGATACTGGCCTGATCAGCCAGTAGACCCATTCCCGTGTGGTGGTGTTGTTCTTCGTAACTCGTGCTTTGTTAGCTCCAGTTGGGTTGTGGTGACGTCGTTCCTTTCCGATTTGTGCTTTGCCATTGGCTCTGGTTCGTGAGTTTGTGACTCGTAGTGGAGGTTTGACTCGTTCGAGGTGTGCCCTGGTGTTGGCATAGTTGTGACTGCGATTGTGGCTTGTGGTGTGCCCGAGTGGTGGCATAGTTTCAGCTATAGATGGTGAGTATTGACTCACCACAAATGTGGTTTAGTTTTCTATGGTGTGCCCTGTTACGGCACTGGTTTACTTGCGGTTTCTGTGCTGGTGGCTTGTGGTAATAGGTACCTGTACCCTGTGGGGTATGGTTTGTGGTGGCACGTTGTATACCAGTCTTTCTAGTGTTGACGTGGAACGGTGTTTCGTGGAGTCGTGTGGTGTGACCTTCCACACAATGTGCTTCACCCTCGCTCGTGTAAGCTACCGTATATGGTTTTCATGTGTGATGGATTGGCCCGCTGTAGCCGATCATGTTACTTGGTGTATGTGGTTTCCGACATATTGTGGTTTGGGTATAAACGGCCAGCTTTTGGTTAACGCTCTATTACCCACGTACTTGAGATTTGCCTGTGAAGCTTGTAGCTTAGGCAACCAGTCGTTGAATAATGTGCCTGTGAGGCTTGCGGCCTAGGCATTTCAGTTGTTGAGAGGACTAGCCTATGGTTCCTCTTTCTTTATAAGGAATATGCATTTGTTTATCAATTACTGTTTAAGCTGTTATTTAAATATAAATGTTGTGAGCATGAAATGGTTGGCTATTGGTGCTGTCAGTGAGACCCATTAGGGTTGAGGTGTCCGTGTTACGGTGTTGTTTTGGATAGCCCTACTGAGCCAGTGACTTGTTGAGGCTCCTCCCCTACAGTTCTTTTCAGGGCTTGCGAGTGTTGGCTTGATGCGGCATGTGTTAGACTTGTACCACCAGCAGTTGTGTAGTAGTTTTGTTGTGTGAGCTTGTGCTCCCTCAGGGTATGCCCCAGGTAGTTGTACTTTTTAATTGGACATGTATAATGTAATGGGACATTGTAAATTGTTATATGCGGTATGAGCACATGTACTTTCTTGTGTCTTATACTGTTGTGGTTTGTCTTTTATATTCTTACTGGACACTTGTGTGAGCTATCCCTTGCGAGACTTCGGTCCGTTCGCGGGAGGCGGATCTGGATATGGAGCCTTAATGGGCATAAATACCCCGGTCCGTCACAGTTGGTATCAGAGCATGGTCCAGTTAGAATATGAAAAGACAATAAGGTTGCAATGTCCCAATACATGAATTAATGTCCACTGCTGGTAGTAAGTCTGCGGTTTTGTGTTGGTTAAAGTGGTATTATTTAAGTTTTTTGTTTGGTAAAATGTGTTTTTAAGTTGAGAATTGGCAGTTGTTAGCAGTTGTTGAAAGTTGATGTGATTAGAGGTGGTATAATCTGTATGATTATACCAGTCTGTTAGTTTGTGATAGAATGATTTGGTTGTTAAAGATTCGCAGTTAAGGAATTGAGGAAATTAATAAATTTGGATATGGAATTCAGTAAGAATACAAGTTAGCAGACACAGTATATGGTAACAAGATGATGAGGATCATATCAGTGTGTGTGTGTGTTAGAAGTGATTAAATGTGCAAAATATAGTTGAGAACCTCAGCAGAGGTATTGTGGCATCAGAGATTTGAGTCAGATGATATCAAGAAACAGTGTGAATGAGAATGTGATTAGTATTATGAAGAGTTTGACATGATTAAGTAATGCAGATCAGCTTTAAAAGAGGTACTGATACATAAAAGAATAGTGATGATTAAGTGTACTTGAGATCGAAATTTGAGAAAAGCGTTGTTATGAATAGTGATGGTAATATGAAGTTGATATGAGGATTTGTACAAATATGTACAGAAAGATCAGTTGAATAAAGAAGAAAGAAAAGAAGAATCAGTGTGTAAGAGATTTTCTAAGAATTACATAAGAAAATATTTAGTTGATGAACGACAAGTTATGTGGAATTCTTCAGAAAAAGTTAGTAAAGATGGCTATGCTAAAGATAAGAGTAGTGAAAGTTAGTAACTGTGAGCAGTCGAG
>JACBKR010001616.1:0-40957 GCA_014218235.1 Colocasia esculenta | reverse complement strand
GAATGTATGATCTTGAACTCGAAAATAGCATGTGGTTAAAATTTCAGGTCATTTGGACCAGTGTATAAGGAGTTATGTACTTTCCATGTGAAATGTAAAAATCTATGTATGTTATCGTAAGGTGGTTAGATATTGTTTAAACACAACCTAATTGTGAATTTACTGTGTGTTAAACTCCTGAAATCTGTAGTGTCCTGATAGGAAAACAGAGAATGTGCATGTGAGTGAGAAGGTAATGAATTGAGAGTGACATGTGTCAAACTATGTGTAAAATCGGTAAAAATGTGTAAATGTGTAAATGTGCCAAGTGTGACATTGCTTCCACAGAGGGCAGTGGAACCGTATCAGGGAAAAGTCCCCCTGAGAAGGTTCAATGTGTAAGTGACCCTAAGGGCATTAGGGGAAATCCTGGAGGTGGACAAGTACCATTGGTTAGGGTGGAGACTTGTTCTCCCGGTCTGCGCAGTCCAAGAGTCGTCATTGAAATGCCTAGATGGCGTCTATGTGTAATGTGATGTGTATATGTCCTTCTTTGGTGGTTTGGACTATGTGTCACGGCACCTAAAATGTGAATGTGTATGTGTTCATGTGTTAATGTGTAAGCGAACCATGTGAAATGTGTATGTGTAAAGTGTAACCATGTGAATTGGAAACTTGTGTAAAGAAAATGTGAAACTAAAAATGTGAGAATATGACATTGAAATCCATGTGAGACAAATCTGAAACCATGTGAAATCAGTAAGTTCATGTTGTTATCATCATGTTTATATGTGCGAAGATGTCTAGAATTCATGTTAGGGATAATTGATGAGCATTTGTACAAAATAGGATGATTGGTTGTTCACATGGTATGTTTTAAACAACATTGTAGCTCTCATGTGTAGTTTACAGCCATAAAACCATGTGAAACCAGCAACTTAAAGTATGTGAAAATGTCTATGTATGTACGTAAGAACATGTAAAACTCATGTTAGTTGTGTTTTCCTTTCATATATGCACAATGTTCATGTTGGTAGCTCTCATGTCTTGGTTCCTTAAAGGCAAAATTTCACGAGTAAATTGAATAGAGAGCATGTGATAGGTAAGTTTTATTCTTAGAAATTTGAAAGCATGATCCATGTATTAATTTGTAAAACTTTTATGATAGGTTGAAACTTTCAAATGACTAGCATGCCATGTGTTGAAAATTTTGAATGTGCATGTAGAAACCGCTATGACTTATACGTGTATGTTGAGTAGTGTTGCTTGCTGAGTCTTTAGACTCACTCCTTGCTTCGGCGTACAGGTGTAGTTGGTGACGTGGCACCGTTGGAGGAGACAGTGGAGACGGACTCCGAGCGCGGAGATTAGTCTTTGGAGTTCTTTGTGACTTGTGCATTTCATAGTATGTAATTTGAACGTTGTACTAGAGTTATCATGAAAAGAATGTATAATGTGGACATTATGTATTTAAATTTCAGCAATTTAAATTATGTGAACTTTTAGCTCTTAATGTTAATTGCGAATTTCATGTATGTTATGTGGATGATGAATAAATGAGGACAGTTGTCTTTTACTTCCGCTACTCTGTTGTATATTCGCGTGTATCTCAGTTGTTTGTATCGTTTGGGTAAATGTCCCACTGTGAGGACTCTCGCTATACCGACGTGGGTTGGTATAACCATACCGGTATAATGGCCGTCACAGAGATTGGTATCAGAGCGAACCGTTGAGATTGCACATGAATATACCTAAGTCAGCATCCCCATTGCATGCTAAGTATGTCCCATGTGTAGAAAACACTAATAAGAAGTGAAAGATAGATAAGAAAATGGTTAGAAAACTTAGTAACCTAGCTCTAATGTTGGCTGAAATTTATTACAGCCATGGCTTCGAGAGGTAGGCGTGGTGGAGCGTCGGCCCGTGAGGACGAGCCGCGACGTGATGAGCAGGCGGAGAACCACAGCCCCGCACCACGAGGCCTTGTACTTCCCCACCCGCCGCTTGTGGATTACGAGTATTCATGCAAGGTCTGGTACAAGCCATGCAGACGCAGGCTCATACCCAGGCAGCACTCCAGGCACAGTTGGAGGCCCAGGTAGAATAATGAAACAACTAAGTATTTGCTATTTAAATTGCATGATATTGTGTTTATCGTATATGTTTTATTGTTAATGTAGCTGGCTCAGGCATCAGCTCAGGACCATGGTGCCTCCCATCATGGAGCGATTCAAGAGGATGACCCCACCCTCTTTTAAGGGGGAGAGTGATCCATTAATGGCAGAAAGTTGGTTAAGGGAGACAGAGAAAATCTTCCGAGCCATCAGGTTCCCTGATGAGGATAAGGTGACATTAGCCACCTACATGCTACAGGTAGACTTTTAATTTTGTATGTTTGTATGTTCTGCTTAATTTAGAATTTGTTAGTTGGTGCTTATGAGGTGTATTGCAGAAGAGAGCGGATGTATGGTGGTCCTCCCTACTACACCGCTTTGAGGACGGAGCAGTAGACGTGACGTGGGACGCGTCGTGAGACTCTTTCGAGCCAAGTTCGTCCCAGAGCATATCCAGGACAAAATGGAGCAGAAATTTCTCTCTCCTGACGCAAGGCTCCATGACCGTGCTGGAATACGAGGCAAGGTTTTCTGAACTTTCTAAGTATGCACCGCATATCGTAGAGGATGAGCGCAGGAAGACGAAGAAATTCGTGATGGGACTCAAGCCATCACTGCGGATGAGACTCGTGGCGTTTGACCACCGCACGCTGGACGAGGCCCTCAGTGCTGCCAGCAGGCAGGAGGGAGAAATGGAGCAATATCTGGAGGAAAAGAAGGCTTCGCAGAAGAGGTCGGCAACGACATTCCAGCGGCAGGATAAGAAGAAAACGTTGTACAGACACCGTAGCGATCCGTGACAGTCAGCAACTCTCAGTACCTTCTGTACGTTCCCCTGGTGTGAAGAAAGAGTGTCCCCATTGCGGTTAATGCTTGAGAGCGGGAGCAGCACCACAAGATCAAGGATTGCCCAAGACTTCAGCAGGGAGCTCAGCGTGGAGCGCCAGCCCCAGCAGTAGCAGCACAGCCGCGCCAGCTACAGGAAGACCAGGAAGGCCTCGAGCCCCAGCTCGAGTGTTTGCTTTGGCACGCGAGGACGCCGAGCAGGCGGAGCATGTCACCGAAGGTACAGTTTTACTTTTAGGTGTGGTGCTCGGGTTTTGTTTGATACGGGTGCTACTCACTCATTCATTTCCGAGCGGTTCGCTAGGCAGTTAGCCCTAGAGTCAGGCGTAGAGTCTGAGGATTTAGAGGTCCCTTTGTTTGTGCACACCCCTGCGGGTACGGTATCGACTAGGAAGTGCATTCCGTCGTTACCTGTGTGCATTGAGGATAGAATCCTAGATGTTGTTTCTTCTTACTAAAGATGAAGGACTATGATGTTATTCTTGGTCTGGATTGGCTAGAGGAGCACTATGCGTTAGTGGATTGTCGTCGGAAGAGGATTGTTTTCCGCATTCCTGGTGAGGACGAGTTCTCTCATCCCTTGCCAAAGAACTTATGGGAAAGTTAGTCATCTCCGCCACGAAGGCGATGCGCATGGTGAACAAGGTTGTGACGCATTTCTTGCCAGCGTTACTAGTACCCGATGCTGGTTCGTCACTGACTCTTGCAGAGATCGATGTGGTGCGGATTTTCCAGATGTCTTTTCCGATGACTTGTCTGGATTGCCACCGGATAGGGAGATAGAGTTCACTATAGAGTTGCTTCAGGCACCTCTCCTATCTCGAAGGCCCCATATCGGATGGCCCCTGCAGAGTTAGCCGAGTTGAGGAAGCAATTGCAAGAATTGGTTGATAAGGGATTCATTCGCCCTAGTGTTTCCCCTTGGGGCGCACCTGTATTATTCGTCAAGAAGAAAGACGGGTCACTTAGGTTGTGTATTGACTATAGGAAGTTGAACCAAGTGACTGTGAAGAACAGGTACCCCTTACCTTGGATTGATGATCTTTTGACCAGTTGCAGGATGCATCAGTCTTTTCTAAGATTGACTTGCGATCTGGTATCATCAGCTGCGATTAGGAGTGAGGATGTGTCCAAGACGGCATTTAGATCCCGTTATGGACATTATGAGTTCTTGGTTCTTCCTTTCGGATTGACCAACGCCCCTGCAGCGTTCATGGATCTCATGAACCGGGTGTTTAGTCCGTATTTAGATAGCTTTGTTGTTGTGTTCATTGATGACGTGTTGGTCTATTCTCCGATGAGGCCACGCACCGTCAGCATTGAGGTAGTCTTAGAGGTTCTCCGTGAGCACAAGCTGTATGCGAAGTTCAGCAAGTGCGAGTTCTGGTTGCGCGAGGTTCACTTTCTCGGGCATGTGATCTCCGGCGCTGGTTAGCTGTTGATCAGCAAAGGTCCAAGCAGTTATGGATTGGGAGATTCCCCAGACTCCTTCGGAGATTCGTAGTTTCATTGGGTTAGCTCGTTATTATTGGCGATTCATTGAGGGTTTCTCATCCATCGCCGCCCCTTTGACAAAGCTGACCAGGAAGGGTGAGAAGTTCGTATGGTCTGAGGCATGTGAGCGTAGCTTCCAGCTATTGAAGGCTAAGCTTACTTCTGCTCCGGTATTGGTATTTCCTAGTGGTCCAGAAGGTTTTGCCAGTTATACGGATGCATCTCAGATTGGTTTAGGCTGTGTGCTCATGCAGCAAGATAGGGTAGTGGCTTATGCTTCTCGTCAGTTGAAGGAGCATGAGAGGAACTATCCGACTCATGATTTGGAGCTCGCGGCTGTGGTTCATGCACTAAAGATCTGGAGGCACTATCTTTATGGTGTCAGATTTGAGGTGTTTACCGACCACAAGAGCTTGAAGTATCTTTTCTCCCAAAAGGAATTAAACCTGAGGCAGAGGAGATGGATTGAGTTCTTGAAGGACTATGACTTCGACCTTCAGTATCATCCTGGAAAGGCGAACGTCGTAGCGGATGCTCTTAGTAGAAAGAGGTCTTCGCTCCAGCAGGATTGGAAGATGTTGGAGGATGCAGCGTGCTCTATGACCGAGTTAGAGCCATCGTTGTGTCAGGCTTTTGTAGCTCAGCTATCCCTTAGATCCTCAGTCTTGGATGAGGTGATTGAGTAGCAGAAAGCCGACCCTAGATTGTTAGAGTTTTGGGTAAGGCGGGCATTGCTCGTGATGAGGACGGTGTGATTAGATTTCAGCACCGTGTCTGTGTCCCTGATGGTAGATGTCCGTGAGCATGTGTTAGCGGAGGCTCATAGGTCGCGATTCTCTATTCATCCGGGTAACACTAAGATGTATCAAGACCTGAAGAGATCATTTTGGTGGTCCGGCATGAAGAAGGATGTTGCGGATTATGTGTCTTGATGTCTAGTATGTCAGCAAGTGAAAGCCGAGCGGCAGCGACCATCCGGCCTTATGCAGAGGATGGATATCCCAGTGTGGAAGTGGGAAGTTGTCACTATGGACTTCGTTTCGGGTTTGCCTCAATCTAGAAGGGGCAATGACTCGATTTGGGTTGTTGTAGATAGATTCTCGAAGACTGCTCATTTCTTGCCATGAAGAAGAAGCAGTCGGTAGAGAGTTTAGCTAGATTGTATGTTAGTGGTATCATTAGATTGCATGGTGTGCCGAAGTCGATCATTTCGGATCGAGATCCGAGATTTACTTCGAGATTGTGGAAGGGTCTTCAGGATGAGTTAGGTTCGGAGCTTAAGCTCAGTTCGACGTTTCATCCCCAGACCGATGGACAGTCCGAGAGGACTATCCAGACGCTCGAGGATATGATGAGAGCGTGTGTCCTGGATTGGAAGGATGATTGGGAGCGTCATTTACCTCTTGTGGAGTTCGCATACAACAACAGCTTTCATGCTAGTATTGGTATGGCTCCATTCGAGGCGTTGTATGGTAGGCCCTGCAGATCTCCTTATGTTGGGAGGAGACTGGTGATAGGCAGTTGATCGGACCGGAGTTAGTTCAGGAAACTTCGGATAAGATCCAGCTTATCAGGAAGAGGCTTGTTGCGGCACAGGATAGGCAGAAGAGTTATGCCGACAACAGAAGGAAGGATTTGGAGTTCGAGGTTGGCGATCATGTCTTCTTGAAGATATCGCCTACTCGTGGTGTCGTCAGATTTGGCAGGCATAGCAAGCTAAGCCCCAGGTCATTGGCCCATATGAGATTCTCAGACGTTTGGGCAGCGTGGCATATGAGCTAGCATTACCCCTATCTTTGGCTAGCGTTCACCCTGTATTCCACGTATCTATGCTCAAGTATGTCCGAGATCCGTCTCATGTGATTAGTCATGAGCCAGTGGAGATCCAGCCAGATCTTTCATATGTCGAGCAACCAGTAGCCATTCTTGACCGGAAGGTTCAGCATCTCCGGAACAAGAGAATTGCGTCGGTGAAGGTCCTATGGCGGAACTTCTCACGAGAGGAGCTACTTGGGAGCTGAGGATGCGATGAAGAAGAAGTATCCCCTTTTGTTTGAGTAGTGTCGTTCTAACTTCGAGGACGAAGTTTCTTTAAGGGGGAGAGGGTTAAGGCCCTCGAATTTCCGTCGCATTATTTGTATTTGTGTATGTATGTTTGTGCTTGTGTATGTATATACATACTTACGTATATAATTAGTACAATTACGTGTGCATATGTTTATACTAGATGTAAATAATGCATGTATTGAATGGTGATAGTATGGATACACTACCATATACATATTTCATGTATATATGCATGGCATGCATAGTTTTCTGCATGTTTTAAACTTCTGGCCGAAGGCCTTATTGGCGTCAACCCCTAGCCGTTGAGGTGGTGTCAACGTCTAGACATGGACGCCAACACTAATCCTGGCGTCTAACGATATGGACCGATTTCTCTGGCCTGCATGCGCAGCAGAGCCGGAAATTCCGGAAGCAAGGGAGCTCACCCATTGGGAGCTGTCCCCAACGGCTCTGAGAGCCATCTTGTCACCTTGTGAGTGGGAGAGAGGCTCTCCCATATGTTGAACCCGGATCTGCCATCCCCAGCCCTCTCTTCACCCTTTGCAAGAGAGAAACAAGAGGAAAAACCCTATTCTAGACTGTGAGGAACCCCCTCTTTGTAGCCCAAAAATCTGAACCTCTGAAGCTGGATTCGTCCATCTTCCTCGACAAGAAGCTAGCTGGACTAAAGGAGAAGACCTCCCCGACGTTTCCTTGCTGTGGAGATCATCCAGGAGCCCGGAGGGAGGAGATCTTGGAGGACGTTTTGCACCTTCTTGGGACTGCCCAAGGAGGGCTTCACCAACACTTTTGATCCATTGAAGCAATTTCCTAGAGGCAAGTAACCTAACCATAACGTCCCCGTATGTGTCTAGGTTGATTCTACAATTTTTATGAATTTTCCCTCGTGTCCTAGACACCCAATTCACCCCAACTTGAGAGCTTGGGTCTGTGTTTCTGCACAGACCTGCATTGATGGCAGGTCACTGGACGCTGAGATTATGCTTGGCGTCCATCGACCATGCCGCTAACACTGAGTTAGCGGCCAGAGACAACCGCCAAGTTCATCTAGACAGAACAGTGACCTATTCTGCCCTTCTTATACAACTATTTTCGGTATGGTTTCCGTGATGAGGATATATGGTAACCCTATACACTATGTATACTGTTAAATGTGGTGTGTGATGAGGTGATGTGTGGTGATGAATGTTAGAAATTACTCTCCCATGAAATTTCAAGCATGATTGTTGATAATCTTGCCAATCCATGTTTTATGATTAGGACTAGTCTGAATGCCCTAAGTTTTTGTCAGATCATGAAGATTAGTGGATCAGTACACGTATACTCAGTTTTTGATAAATTGTCCATACTTGCATAAATTGCTAATAAATTCGGTTCGATAAATGAAAAGGCATGCAAGAAAGATTTGTGGTGATCAATCTATGGTTGTATGATTTAGGGTAATTCTGTATTCTCAGATCATGCTATAACAGTAGTCTCTGTTCAGACAGTCAGTGGCAAAAATGCATGATGTGTTAAACTCCATATTAACTTAAATTATGAATGGCATGCTAAATAGGTGTTTTATTTACTGTAATTCCATTAGCTCAGAAAAATCTGAAAAATTGAATGTATGATCTTGAACTCGAAAATAACATGTGGTTAAAATTTCAGGTCATTTGGACCAGTGTATAAGGAGCTATGTACTTTCCATGTGAAATGTAAAAATCTATGTATGTTATCGTAAGGTGGTTAGATATTGTTTAAACACAACCTGATTGGTGAATTTACTGTGTGTTAAACTCCTGAATCTGTAGTGTCCTGATAGGAAACAGAGAATGTGCATGTGAGTGAGAAGGTAAATGAATTGAGAGTGACATGTGTCAAACTATGTGTAAAATCGGTAAAATGTGTAAATGTGTAAATGTGCCAAGTGTGACATTACTTCCACAGAGGGCAGTGGAACCGTATCAGGGAAAAGTTCCCTTAGAAGTTCAATGTGTAAGTGACCCTAAGGGCATTAGGGGAAATCCTGGAGGTGGACAAGTACCACTGGTTAGGGTGGAGACTTGTTCTCCCGGTCTGCGCAGTCCAAGAGTCGCCATTGAAATGCCTAGATGGCGTCTATGTGTAATGTGATGTGTATATGTCCTTCTTTGGTGGTTTGGACTATGTGTCACGGCACCTAAAATGTGAATGTGTATGTGTTCATGTGTTAATGTGTAAGTGAACCATGTGAATGTGTATGTGTAAAGTGTAACCATGTGAATTGGAAACTTGTGTAAAGAAAATGTTAAACTAAAAATGTGAGAATATGACATTGAAATCCATGTGAGACAAATCTGAAACCATGTGAAATCAGTAAGTTCATGTTGTTATCATCATGTTTATATGTGCGAAGATGTCTAGAATTCATGTTAGGGATAATTGATGAGCACTTGTACAAAATAGCATGATTGTTGTTCACATGGTATGTTTTAAACAACATTGTAGCTCTCATGTGTAGGTTTACAACCATTAAACCATGTGAAACCAGCAACTTAAAGCATGTGAAAATGTCTATGTATGTACGTAAGAACATGTAAAACTCATGCTAGTTGTGTTTTCCTTTCATATATGCACAGTGTTCATGTTGGTAGCTCTCATGTCTTGGTTCTTTAAAGACAAAATTTTACGAGTAAATTGAATAGAGAGCATGTGATAGGTAAGTTTTATTCTTAGAAATCTGAAAGCATGATCCATGTATTAATTTGTAAAACTTTTATGATAGGTTGAAACTTTCAAATGACTAGCATGCCATGTGTTGAAAATTTTGAATGTACATGTTGAAACCGCTATGACTTATACGTGTATGTTATGAGTAGTGTTGCTTGCTGAGTCTTTAGACTCACTCCTTGCTTCGGCGTACAGGTGTAGTTGGTGACGTGGCACCGTTGGAGGAGACAGTGGAGACGGACTCCGAGCGCGGAGATAGTCTTTGGAGTTCTTTGTGACTTGTGCATTTCATAGTATGTAATTTGAACGTTGTACTAGAGTTATCATGAAAAGAATGTATAAGTGTGGACATTATGTATTTAAATTAATGGAACTTTTAGCTCTTATGTTAATTGCGAATTTCATGTATGTTAATGTGGATGATGAATAAATGAGGACATTTGTCTTTTACTTCCGCTACTCTGTTGTATATTCGCGTGTATCTCAGTTGTTTGTATCGTTTGGGTAAATGTCCCACTGTGAGGACTCTCGCTATACCGACGTGGGTTGGTATAACCGTACCGGTAAATGAGGGCCGTCACATCGCCTCTAAAGAAGATCGGAGGCCTCTCTCCCAAGTGCTGGGGCGGAAGTCGCCAACGCTTCCTTCAGAGGCCATGCTGGAAGCGGCCGTGGAGTGCCTCGAAGGCCAAACCTCGAGGGTCCTGCCTCCGTGTCCTACCGCGTCTCAGCTGGAAGTGTTGGCGCGATGCCAGCAGTTGAGTCCGGAGGAGACCCCCGAGCACTCAAGTGGGGTCTATCGCCCGGAGCACCCTGCCGAACATGACGATGTCGATGTAGGGGCGCTGATGGAAGGGATCACGAATTCTCTGAGCTTGCTGAAGAAGCTTGCCATAAGCGCGCAGAATCAGAAACAACTATGGGAGGTGGAATCCACCTTCTGCGACGACCTGGTACAACAACATAAGGCCCGTGAAGCCGAGTTGTTGAATGAGGTGAATAACCTCAAAGACGCGCTTCAGACTTTCCGAGCTTAACTTGGCCGTTGCACGCACAGAAAAGGAGGCGCTCGCCTGCATCTTAACCGACGAGAAGGACCTAGGAGTTTCCGAATACAAGGCAGGTCCGAGCTTCAAGGAAGACTTGGAGCAGTTTGGGGCCCGCTGCTACAAGGTGGGCCTCGATGCCGGGAAGGAGCTCAGGCGGAGGCTTACAACAACCGAGTATGCCCGAGAGACATTCGAAGCTGCCGTGGGGGAGTGCAGATGCCAGACTAATGATGCTCGTCTGGACGGAGTACGCTTTGCCCAGTTCCAATCAGGGTGAATGCCTCCTGTAGACGACGGCGTCGGTCCCTCTAAACGGGCACCTTAGCCTTTTCTGCTTCTAGTTTTCCTCTTTTTTTTGTACACCAGGCTCATGGAGCCTTTTTGTAAGAAGTTATGAATACAACTTCCTTTTGATCCTAGTCGTGGCTTCGCTTTTTCTATCTCCTTACCTTGCAAGTGTTCTGTCCGAACGGAATTCGTTGGTCGTTTAGAAGTGTTCGCAATTACCGTACAAGTTGTTATGAACTGCAAGTGTTCTAGCTTGGGGTGCTTGCAGAACATCTTCATAGTAGGAGATGTCGTTACATTCTTGTGAGCTAAAGATATTGAGATAAGGATGTTTTGGACTTCGTCTCTAGCTGGCCAAAAGAACTGGTAGGAGAGAAGTAGGATGCCGAACAGAAGACTTTTATAAATAGTAAGCCTTCAAATTGGATACATGCCAGGCTCTGGGTATGGCCCCGCCACTAGGAGTAGTTAGCTTGTAAGAGCCTTTTCTAAGGACCTGGATGACCTGATAAGGTCCTTTCTATTTGGGGGCGAGTTTGCTGGCTACTCTTCGGGGATCCGATGCCGAGCAGCGGCAAAGAACAAGGTCCCCTTCGAAGAAGCGCCTTTCCTGAACTCGGGAGTTATAATACAACGCAAGGCGCTGTTGGTAGGAAACTAGTCTGATGCTGGCGTCATTTTGGCGTTCGCTAAGCATGTCTAGGTTTTCCCTGAGCGCGCGATTATTGGCGGCCTCGTCGAAGTGAGTTGTCCGGAGAGTGGGGAGAGCCACTTCCAGAGGTACAACGGCCTCTGTGCCGTAGGCCAAATGGAAAGGGGTCTCCCCTGTGGCTACCTGAGCAGTTGTTCGGTGACACCACAACACATTTGGGAGCTCATCAATCCAAGAACTACCAGCAGCTTCGACTCTCGTATGGATCCTGTGCAGCAACGTACGGTTGGCGTTTTCGACCAGACTGTTAGCCTGAGGATGTGCCACGGAGGTGAAGTGGTTGTAGATGCCAAGTTCGGCACACTTCTGCTTGAAGAAGGTGCTATCGAACTGCTTCTCGTTGTCAGAGGTAATCACTCTTGGGATGCCAAACCTGCAGAGGAGGTTCTTCCAAACGAACTTCCACGTGGCTTGTTCGGTGATTGTGGTAACGGGTTCTGCTTCGACCCACTTGGTGAAGTAGTCGATGGCCACGAACAAAAACTTCTTCCGACCCTGGGCCTCTGGGAAGGGACCAGTATATCAATGCCCCACCTAGAGAAAGGGCGAGGCTCAAATAGTGTATGAAGTTGCTCGGCCAGTTGCTTAATGAGCTGTCCGAATTTCTGGCATTCTGGGCACCTTCTCACAAAAGACATACAGTCCTTTTACAAGGAGGGCCACCAGAATCCTGCTCGGATAATGCTGCGTGCCAGCATTCTGCCCCCCAAATGGCTTTCGCACAACCCCTCGTGAACCTCTTCAATAGCTGTAAGGGCCTCTTCAGGGCTGAGACACCGTAAGAGGGGTCTTGAAAGGGACCGTCGGTAGAGCTTGCCTTCAATGAGGGTGAAATTCTGAGAACGCAGTCTGATCTTCCGAGCTTCGCCCTGCTCAGGGGGAAGCTCGCCTCGAAGTAGATAGGCCAGGAGAGGGTCCATCCAGTTTGGAGCTGGGGGGTCGGACCCAATGGCTGCTACATCCACTTCGGTGCTCGGTGCAGTGAGATCTTCAATGAATACGGAGCGAGAAGGGGTGATGCCACTTGAAGACGCCAGCTTGGCAAGTGCATCGGCTTGCGCATTTTGCTCTTGTGGAACGTGTATGACTTCGAAGTAGAGGAGGCCTTCTGCTCGGCTCTTGACCTGTTGAAGGTAATGGGCCATGCGTGGCTCCCTTGCTTTGAACTGTCCATTTACTTGGCCGGCAACCAATTGGGAGTCACTGAAGGCCCTGAGTCGAAGGGCCCCAAAGTGCCTCGCCATTCAAATTCTGGACAACAACGCTTCGTATTCGGCCACATTGTTGGAGGCCGCAAAGCGAGACCGAAGGGCATATTGGAACTCTAAACCCTCGGAGAGGTGAGGACCAGGCCAGCTCCGCTCCCTATGACACACGAGGATCCATCGACGTAGAGCTCCCATGGGGGCTCGTCGGCTAGCGAAGAATCCTGTTCGGTAGGGAGGGTACATTCTGCGACGAAGTTCGCCAATGCTTGTGCTTTAGTGGCCGTCCTTGGATGGTAGCTGATGTCGAATTCACCTAGCTCGATGGCCCATTTAATGAGCCGATCGGAAGCCTCCGGCCACTGTAGAATAGACTTCAGCAGCTGGTCGGTGAGAACCATTATTGAGTGGGCCTGAAAGTAGGGCCTGAGTTTCCAGGCAGCCGTGACCAGAGCAAGGACGAATTTTTCTACTCGGGGGTACCTTCTTTCAGCTTCTTGAAGGACCCTGCTAATATAGTAAACGGAACGCTGGGCCGCTCCTCTTCTCTGATCAACACTGCGCTGATGGAGTGCTCGGTAACCGAAAGGTATACGAACAAGGGCTCCCCGAGCACAGGTTTCGAGAGAACAGGTGGGGCTGCGAGATAGGCCTTCAGCTCCGCGAAGGCGGCCTCGCAGTCCTCAGTCCACCGTACATGCCCCCCTTGCTGTAAGAGCCTCTGGGTCCTCGCAGCAATTTGAAGAAGTGGAAGCTCCTCTATGCTGCTCGAGACATGAACCGGTTGAGTGCGGCTAGTCGTCCAGTCAAACGTTGGACGTCGCATACCGTTTTTGGGCTGCTCATTTCAAGTATTGCTTGGATCTTCTCAGGGTTGGCCTCTATTCCTCTATTTGAAACGAGGAAGCCGAGGAACTTTTCTGAGCGTAGTCCAAACACACACTTGGCTGGGTTGAGCTTCATATTGTACCTTCGTAAAGTTGCGAAGGTCTCCTCTAGGTCAGAGATGTGGTCAGTGCTCGGAAGCATTTTGACCAACATGTCGTCGACGTAGACCTCCATGTTGCGCCCAATTTGCTGTTCGAACATCTTATTGACCAATCGCTGGTATGTTGCACCCGCATTTTTCAGACCAAAGGGCATCTTGGTGAAACAATATAACCCCAAGTTTGTGACAAACGTGGTGGCATCCTGATCCGGAGGATGCATACTGATCTGGTGATACCCAGAGTAGGCATCCAAGAAGCTGAGGAGCTCGTGCCCGGACGTAGCGTCTACCAGCTGATCGATGCGTGGCAATGGGAAGTTATCCTTGGGCGTCACTTTGTTGAGGTCCTTGTAATCCACACATACGCGCCATTTACCAGTGGCTTTGCGTACGAGGACTACGTTGGAGATCCATCTTGGGTATTGGGCTTCTCTGAGGAGCCCAATTGCTCGGCTTTTGACAACGTGATCACGGATCACGGTCTGCCGCTCTTGGTTGACAGGTCACCTCCTTTGTTGAACCGGTGGGACCCGTGGATCCAGGCGGAGGCGATGCACCATTACCTCTGGAGGGATGCCTGGCAACTTGTCGTTGGACCATGCGAACACGTCCAAATTAGCTAGCAAGAAACTTCTATACCGCTGCTACTCTGCTTCCGCTAGTAACGCGCCAATGTATAGGACGTGTTCGGGGTCGTTATCCACTTGGACTGGAAGTAGGTCCTCGGCAGGAGTTCTGCAGCTTGTGGAAGGCTGGTCGGCGGGTGGAGGAACATGTGTTGGAGCCGCGAGTGGTTGCTTGTCCCTTAAAGAAATGACATAACACCGTCGAGACTCGCGCTGGCATCCGAGCACCTCGCCGACCCCACATGGGGTGAGGAACTTCATCTTCTGATGGAGGGACGAAGGCACCGCCTTAATCCGCCCGATCAGACCTCTACCAAGGATCGCATTGTATCCAGGCATGTTCCTGGTGACCAAGAAATCCACCACCTTGGTCACACACTTCGGAGCCGTCCCGAGGGTGATCGGGAGGCGAACTCTACCTATAGGCTGAATCGACACCCCTGAAAAGCCGAACAGGGGCGATTCTACAGGGGTGAGCTGGTCGATTTTTAGGCCCATAAGGAGGCAGCAATCGTAAGCCAATACGTCGGGGGCACTTCCATTATCTACCAGAATCCTGCACACATTACAATGATTGATGGTTGCCGAAACGACCAACACATCAGTGTGCGGGGTGGTAACCCCTACAAGATCTTCATCTGAGAAGGTTATGGCCCCCTCAGACTGTGCGTGTGCGGGATTAGGGGGATAAGGAGTCGGCCGAGGTATCGGTGGTCTGTCCACGACATGCACTCGCCTTGCGTAATAGCGTTGGCTCTGAGTGCTCTCTCCGCCTGCACCGAACCCTCCTGCGATCACGTTGATTTCCTGCCCGTTGGGCTCGTTGTTGATCGGCTGCTCAGGAGTCCGCTCTCGGCGTCTGGGGCGGTCTTCATTCTGGCACACGAACCGTCCGAGGTAGCCGCGCTTAATGAGGGACTCGATTTTGTCTTTAAGCTGGCGGCATTCAGAGGTGTCGTGGCCGTGGTTGCGGTGGAAGCGACAATACTTCTCCTGGTTGCGCCACCGGGGATCGGAGCGCATCCTTGGTGGCCACCAAACATATGGTTCGTCCCTGATCTCTGCCAAGATCTGTTCGGGTGCCACCGTCAGCGGTGTGTAGTCGGTGAAGGGGCGTGGTCGACGCGGTGAGTCGCCGTTGCACCGTCCTTTCTTCCGATCGCTGTTGGAACCGTTGTCGGAAGGCCTCTTCTTGTCCATCGATTCTCCGTGCTCCGCCCGGCCAGCAGCCAGACTCTCTTCGCACGCCGCATGGCATTGTGCAGTGGAGAGGAGCTCAGCAAGAGTGGAAGGCTGCTGCACTCCCAGCGTCCTCTGCAGGAAACCATCATGAGTACCCTGAATCAGGGCACTGGTGGCTAACGGGACATCGAGGCGCGGGATGCGGAGCGCCTCAGTCTGGAACCTCTTGACGTAGTCCAGAGTGCTTCTCCCTTCTTTTTCCGAACAGCAAGAAGGGAGGCCGCATTGCGCGGTTGCGATCTTCTGCCCAGGAAGTTGTCCCGAAAGGACTTCTTCAACTGGTGGAAGGAAGAGATGGAACCTGCGGGGAGGGCTTCGAACCAAGCCCGAGCAGTTTCCTTCAAGGTGGCCGGAAAGGCCCGGCATTTGGCCGCATCAGATGCTCCGTGGAACACCATATGCGACTCAAACCTGTGGATGTGATCCGCGGGGTCAGAAGTACCGTCGTACGGTGCGATGGTAGGTAGAGGAAGCTTGGGAGAGACCCGAGCCTCCAGGATCTCCGCAATGAATGGGGAGCGGAAGTTCAGGTCCTCTTCGGCCAGAGCTTTTCCCTCAGCACGCTGGACCATCGCGTCCACACGACGTTCCAGGTCGACGACGCGGCGCAAGCGCCTGGCCAACTCCTGTTCGGAGTGGGCCGAGTCCGCACGGCCAGACTTGTGGGAGTTGGCTCCCATGACCGAGCGCGGCAGGCGTGAGACCGCCACAGAACGACGGGGCGAACGGTCGCGATGCTCCGGGGCTCGCTCACCAGATGGAGCACAGCGCGACCTCTACGGCGAATCAGCGTGCTGCTCCTGAATCGACCCTGCCGGGGCAGGAGGTGCGCGTGATCGCCGGCGAGACGATTCTGCCTGGCGCTCCTGCGGAACAGAGGCTGCCGGGGCCGGCTGCCCGGCAAGTTGGGCCTGAAGGCCCAGGCAGATGCCCGTCAGCTGCTGCATCTGTCCCCGGAGTTCGGCCATCTCCAAGGCGGTTGCAGGCACGGCGGCGGCGGGCACCGGGATGCCCCCTGTCGTGGTAGCAGGAGCTACAACGACGTCGACGGGGGGAGCACGTTGGCGGGAGTCCGCCTGCGACTGGCGGGACCTCGTCATACGGCTCCCTATGTTCTGGTACGAGGATCGTCCGCGAGCCATGGCTGTTGTTCCTTCCCACAGACGACGCCAAAGTGTGGAGGCTTTTTCTTGTTTGGGCCGGAGCCAGTTGGGCCTGCACTTGAGAGGGAAGAAGACGGTCGCCAGTAGCAGACGAAGATCTACAAAACAAGAACAGGATCAGGGGGCCCGGTTGAAGAACTGGGGAGAACCCTCCGATGTCTAAGTCAGTAAGGGACGTGAGAGGAAGGGGGTTCTCGTGTATGAAGCGCAGGGGCTTGTGTGAGCAAGGGTGCCTTGGATCACATACCTCTGCATGGAGGCTTATCTGTGCCTTTTATAGGCAGAAGTGCTGAGGTAGAGGGACGGAACGTCCCTGATCAATATCGCAAAGGGCGCGCCTGTTAGCGTCCTCAACGGGGGGTTACGCGTTAAGGCGCCCGTTGAGGAGCTCGGCAGTTAATGCATCACTGATCGTGGGGCGCACGTGGTATAGCCGTTATAACTATCGCGATGGGATGAAGGGCCGCTCGGATTCTCCTGGGAGGAAGGTACCGAGCAGGTAGCCTGCTCGGTGTGCCAGACCTGCTGTTCGGTAGTCAAGCCCGCTGTTCGGTGCTCGGTGCCCGGAGGCATGGCTTGCTGCCGGATGTCTGATGCAAGGAAGTGTTGTTCGTGCCGAAGAAGTTTCGGCACGCGCCGAGCAGACCCTGCTCGGAAGGGAGGTCCTTTGGCCGAACAGGCTATAAGGTATCTGGAGGCGGCTCTTGGGTCCCGCTGGTACCCGAATACAGGGACCGGACTCGGAACCTTGAAGCTGCTCTTGAAATGTCGTGGCGCCTTGCGATAGGGCCACGTCCGCCTGCCGAATTGGGCCGGGCCATGATGGGCCCAGCGCACGATGGTGGCTAGAAATAGCCACCATAGTTACTAATATTATTTTTCATAAATTTGACGAGTGGATCTAATTCCAGACCCACATGTACCAACATTTGAATAAAGTTTATCTTATATGACTAATGACTAGGGCTATCAATGGATACCTAAATTTGATATTTTGATCCGTTTCTATAATTTTTATAGGATTCAAAACTCTGATAAATTAAATAGGTCCGATAACTTATAGGATTCCGAATCAAATTTTTGAATCTTATAAGATGCGGAAATGGAAACAAACATTTCGAATCTATAAATCCGATTTATTCAACAAGAGAAATAATTACATCTACCCCTAAGTATTTGACGTCAACTATAGACATAGTAATATTATCATGACTCACATATTTCATTTTTAGGATACATTATAATGGAAGATGGAGAGAATGTGATCGGTGATTGAAGATGTGTGTTAGATTTAGTGTTGTATTAGTTATTATATGCTATGAATTGTAGCTGAGACTATATAATTTGTAGATTGATAAATTTACATTTTAAATTATGTGAATTTAGTTTATAGATCCTATCATTCTTATGCATTGCGGATCTATGAATTTACGATGGTTATTTAAGTGTTATTACATTGTGAATTAATAAATTGATATAAAATTTTATGATTTGAGATTATAAATCTAGACATTCATATAATTTGTGTATATAAATTATTTATATTTATCAAATATTATTACAATATGGATCAATATATTTACATTTGAAGATGTATGATTTGAATATGTGGATCTACTAGTTCATATGTTGATGTCACATATTCCAAATTATCGATTGTAGATCAGATTTTATTTTTTATTTTCCGTTAAAAAGTAAAAACAGATGCAGAAATAGAAACACTCATTTTCGATTACGATTTTAATATTTTTTTATAAGATGCGGAAATAAAAACACTCATTTTCGATTTCAAATACAACCCGTTGGCAGCCCTACTACCGACGAGTCTTAACAGATAAAAAAAAAGTCTCGTGGGACCTTGCAATAACGAGTCCAAGCGGAATACTTCTAGGATATGAGATCCATTTTGACAGCCCTAGAACGGAAACATGAAACTCTACTCTCGATCCACGTCTTCTGCCAAAGAAAAGGCTTGCAAAATCAAAATCCATCTGGAGGAACAGCACCACCTGTGTACTCCAGGAGAATGCTATAAATTAATTCTTGTGTTTAGAATGTTATTAAATTCTTAGATTTCAAAATTGGCACTATTTGTATCAACTCCCGTTTGCAGTCTAAAACCATTGAAAATCAAAGGCAGAGAGATCTTTAAAACTGAACATTTATAAGTAAAACATATCATTTTTCTGGATTTTAAAACTGGCATTTCAAAACCGATGCTTTATGTTGCTTTAAGATACGTCAAGAGACCGACAAAATCGAAACTATTTTTTGGTAGGTAATGGAATGCATATTAATCAATAATATATGTACAAAGAATCTCCTCAAGTGAGGATGCAATAGGAGAGTAAGTTCACATAGAATGTGATCTATAACCAACTGTTGAATTTATTCTGTGCCAGATCATGGATCATGGAACTGTGAAATTAAATCCTTTGAAGATGTTCATCCCTCTTCGATTGAGGTTGGCAGGACGCCCATAACATTCAAAGCGTGCTGCGACATCATGCAAAATATGTAGTAACAACTGCACACTAGAGTTTTTCCCACTCTCAAAGATTCTGGGACACCGCTCTCTCCAAAGCCAGCAAATGGTGATTCCCGGGGCCAATCTCCCCAGTTTGGTGATGGCACTGTCTTAAGGGAAGTTAGTCAAGTTCTCCAAGCAAAGTTGAACTTACCTCTCTGACCAAATTAAACCACAGTTCAAGATTTGGCTCCATACTTCACGAGAATAACTACATTAAAATAATAATAATAATAATAAAGGGTCTATTGATGCTTTAGCCAGATGAAAACCTCGCCTTCTTAAGAAATCCTGCTTTGGTAAACGATGCAAGGCTACTAGCCAAGAGCATAAAAAGGCTGGCTGCACAGTGGACCTTAACCAGATACGCGAGTAGTGAGAGAGTGGTGGCGAATGGTTTCTTATAACATTCCAAGCTACAACTGTGATGAAAAGTTTCCACCAATCATGGTTCGGGGAATCCAATCCTCTATGTCATTCGTAGATGTTAATTCCTGAAATATGAGCCCACAAGACTGAAGATCTGATGAGGGTCTTCTCACGTCAGGGAGCCTCCATTCACCATTCTGTATGAAGTGGGGAACTGTCAAATGTTTGGGCAGTCCCAATTCTCGACGTATTCTCTCCATACATGTGAAATATAGTCTGTCCATTTACCCATGGTTCATACCAGATGGTCCTTTGGCATCCCGTGCATAAATGCAAAGATGTGCTGATTTATCCAATCTCTTGCTTTCAACAATCCCATCAAGCCGCCGAGTGACATGATTTATATCGGATGCGCCATATAGAAGAATGCTTTAGATGATAAAATCGGAACTTTTCTGCGTTAACCAAGATAGACTATTCCTATTTGGGTGACGTGATATCTCCATATCACAAGTTCTCACCGCAGGTTAACTCCACAAGCCCGCTCTTTGCGGAAAGCATGTGAGGTCTTGTGCCCACAAACCTGAAGGGCCGGATTGATAAAAGGATAAGGTGCTATCTGCCGGATAACTCGAGAACCGTCGGACTGCGGTGCGGATGTGATAATCTGACACTACATATTAGGGTGGATAATAAGCTGGGATACGGCTGTTCCACTCCAAATCAGGAATAGGCTCTCTGGCACTATCCCAAAAACCAAAACCCGAGCTATCAAATTAGTGAAATAATGCGATAGCCTATCCATGATAACCTGTCCTCTGTGAAAAATGGCCCGAGGATTATAAATTACCTCGTCAGTAACCGATGCCTGATAAACACACAAGATCCGACCTAGTCTGTGTATGAGATGCCTCGGTTTTACAGACAGCAAAGAAAGGACTCCAAGAAAAACTTCAGAACTTAAAGCTTCTCTAAAACGATTGATCAAATCATCAAGACGCTGGATTGGACACTGCAAAAGCTATCTACGAATGTGCAAATCAGTAGTCAATATCAGGATGTAAATACATAAAGCTGAAGAACCTCAAGACAGCTCCGAAAAGTAGAAAGCAATTGATACGGAGTGAAGAGTATAATTTCTGAAGTCACAATAATTATTGCACTTCACAAATAGAGCAGATACAACCTTCAGAATTAATGTAGTCAAATGCTAGGAAAAGGTAACTTGGGAAGAACCAAAACCACACATTCCAAAAAACAAAAAAAGTTGAGGACGCATGAGGTTGGTTGCAATTTACAGGCCCTGGTCAATGAGGTAATCGCCCAGCCTCTCAACAACCATGTTGCACTGGCCTGGGGCCACAGGCTCATCATAGACGCCAATGATTAGAGCCTGACCAGTTTTCTTAATGGTGACGCCACCTGATCCCTGGAAATTTGTTGGGAGCAATCAGGTTGAAACATTGGAAGTCATACAATAATGTGATCATGTGGTTCCTGTTTAATGAATTAGCTACAGAAAACAGATCTCAAAAGTGCCTCTAGCAGAAAATATTTCACCAAAACATTGATCTGCACTTTACATGAGCATCGACAAAAGAGATGTGATACCAAAGTAACCTCACAATCACGCGGTTCTTACGAAATGAACTAGCTACAAAAAAAAAAAAAAAAACAGATCTCAAAAGTGCCCTAGCAAAAACTATTTCATCAAATGATTGATCTGCTCTTACATGAGCGTTGTCCAAAAAGTTGTGATATCAATGTATTCCTCAGAAAGAAGTACAAGAAACAAAGATCATAAGGGATATCATTTAACATTTCTTTGCTAGTTTTGATAACTCCACAAACACGGATGTGTGCACAGAGCATAGCACCAACAATGGTTTTAACACTGGTAGGTGTGACTGAAGACCTATAGATTGCAGTTGATCTTCTAGGTTCCTTTTTATGATGGCTCTAGGAAGCTCTTATACAGCTTCAAGTGGTTCCAGAACTACCATACTTCTATACGTCAACAATGTTGTGCACCATGTATATATTCTCTTGTTTAAGGTCAGCATAAAGCGGACTTAAAACTACAAATAATTGCACAACTTAACAGTCACAAGTTTCAGCTTTGGCACTACAGGAGAGTAAGATGCCCATGCAAGTCCCCAAGGACATAACAGAAAAATCAAACTCTAGATTTATCCTCAACAAATAATCTCTATGCAAATTTTGAAATGCAAAGGCAATTAGTTGCAAAGACCAACTAGAAGACCCTTTTCATCACATTTACTAGGAGCTCTCTGATCATTTGATCTGAGGGCTTTCCTTAAAAGCAGCATAAAGAGATGTGCAGAAAAGTTCCTTAACAAGAATCATTGCTTCGTGGATTGGATGGCTCCAATAGAGTGTGACAGAAATGGTAGCAAAATGTGTTCTAATAACATTCAACTGTGTTTTTCATTAAATTTGTACAGCTGTCTTGGCTTTAGTTGCAGAGACCTACTCTTTTAAGCATGACAATGATGTGTTAATGTAAATGGCTTCAACAGTTAGTTCCTCTTCAATGAGCTAGTGGACAGTGTTCTACATCCTTTCAGAAATGAGTTTAAATCTTGATCTTAGCACCCTAATTTACTAAGATGTAAAAACTGCAAAAATAAGAGTATCTGCATGTTTTTTTAAATTGCTCTTTTTGCAATAAACCATATAGAGAATCAAGAAAGTGTTAAAAAAAGTATTTTCATTTTAATAAACATAAGACAACCGCCTAAGCATTATTTTCATGAATCCATGATTAAAAAATGTGGCACCTAATTAGAAGGACAGTTGCTAATGTACTAGCATGTGAAAACTGCAAATGAAGAGTATACGCATGCTTTCTTTAATTGCACTTTCTGCAATAAACCATTAAAGAATCAAGAAACTGAAAAAATACATATTTTCATTTTAATAAACATAAGAAAACTGCCTAAGCATTATTTTCGTGAACCCATGATTAAAATCTGTGGTACCTAATTAGCAAGACGGTTGTCTAATGTACTAACAAGTGAAAACTGCAAAAAGAAGAGTATCTATCTGCATGGTTTCTTTAATTGCTCTTTCTGCAATAATCCCTTTAAAGCATCAAGAAAGTATTAAAATATGTATTTCATTTTAATAAACATAAGACAACTGCCTAAGCATTATTTTTATGAATCCATGATTAAAATTCGTGGCACCTTATAAGAAGACAATTGCTAATGTACTAACATGTGAAAGCTGCAAAAAGAAGAGTTATCTGCATGGTTTCTTTAATTGCTTTTTTCTGAAATAAACCATTAAAGAATCAAGAAAGTGTAAAAATACATACTTTCATTTTAATAAACATAAGACAACTGCCTAAGCAATATTTCATGAATCCATGATTAAAATCTGTGGCACCTATAGAACATAGAATAACATAAAGCGAGTGCTTCAGATATTGCACTTCTGCACCTCCATGGTCCTTTTTTATGTAATATATAGTGCATCTCCTCAAACACTCCAAAAGAATTGCATAATGGGTAACAAAAAACTACAGGTATGAAAATGCAAAGGTGAGAAAAGAGACTGACTTTCTTTCCACGAATAACTGCCCCAGGCTCTCCTTGAATAACCATATACTTTGTCCCTCCAAGGAATAAGCCAGTAGGAGCAAGGTGCCCTGGTTCAGCAAAATCACTCATAATACCAGACACCTCCTCAGGTTTAAGCTGCAGAAGTGCAACAAACACAACAATGTTCCAGTAAATGTCAAATGGTCTGCAGAAAACTCACAGAAACATGGTAAATGTGAATTAGAGTTGGGATAAACAGGTTGGACATGAAATGATGAACATGGATATGTGAAGCGCAAGTAGCTTGCCAACACAAAGCAAATGTCCAGACAAATACTCCCTCCTTTCCACTTTGATTGTCGTAAATGCTAAAGTGGCATGTTGGCCTTCCTCTTTTAAACAAGATAAATTAGTTACTCCCTTTCTCCAAACTATCAGTATACAGAAACATTACATCACCCTCAAGCGACACAGAGACAGATTTTAAAACACACTACTATTTAAACCAAAATTGCAATTACAATCAATATTAAACAGTCTTCTTTAAGTAACATGACAATAAAGATGATCCTCAGGGAAAAGTACAAATGGAGAAAGTGGATTTCATATGCCAATATAACTTTGGCGGAGAAAGATTAGTCCAAAGACATACTGAGACAGATATCACAAAAAACAGATTGACTGGCTATCAATCTAGATGATTATTAGGTCATACAACTCTATGCATGAATAAATATGCACTTGTGTATTGGGCTATCATGCTACATGTGATTACCAGGTCATATTAATTGATCAACATCATATTACAAGGATGACACACGTCTAAAGAAGACAAATGCATAGCTTTTCCCCAAGGGCCATTGACAGCCAAAAGAAGAAAAAATTGGCCCTTGGGTGGAGAATGCTGATTTCAGGCAAAGGATGAAAATGCATTATAACCATTTTTATGCTTAGTGTTCATCAAGAGTACCTCCAATTCCCCAATTAATTTTAGGATACTAAGAATTTGCTAGCAAGTAGCAACTAATTTTGCAACGTATAAAACAAATGAAATTAAAAAGCACATAAAGTATGTTCCTCTTGTAAGTGCCTACCCCACTTTGTAGCCCTAGAAAGGAAGTGCTCGTCAAAATGTCACATGGAAAAATATAGTTTCTAAGAGAGATATACGTAAATGAATATCAAAAAAATATAACAGACACCTATAGTGATCCCGTGCCAACATAATTAAATTAAATCTAAAATCCCCAAGTTGACAGTTTGGTTGTTGCTATTGATCCATCTTCAGAAAAGGGAAAAGAAATCCTGATGCTTCAGAACATGATCTCTGACAGCATATGTAAACTCCAAGAGGAGCTAAGAAATGAAAATAGCAAGAGATATTGTTTAGAGTTTAGACTTCAGTTATATGGAGTTTTAAAGTGTGAATCACACTTTTTGGCCTGCTTGGATAATAAGCATAAAATGGTTAAAACGCGTATCCTGACAGCTACATCAATCCAACTCCAGAAATTCTGTAGCACCAAACGAATGCAGGGAAATTCAGATTTCAAATCAATGAAAATGACATCCACTGAAGGAAAAAGAAATAATGGAAATTCGATTGTAACATTGACGGCGACATGTGCATGCATTCACAAAATAAAGGGCCCAAAAAATTTAACTAGAAAAGAATCAAAAGAAGGCTATAAGACATGTCCCTAGTAGCACTCCTAGAAGCTGTTTTCATCTCTTTACACATCATTCCCCGCGGCGTGATATGGTTTCCCTTATTTTGACATATCCATTGCTTGGTCTATTCTTACTTCATCCTTGGGAAATGCTGTCATGTCGTTGGGCAAAAGCTATTCACACCATGATTCATGTCAGCAAATAACATTCAAAGTAAACAATCATACTTGTTCATGTCTCCGGTACGTTAATTCGACGCGAGTACATGGGAAAATAAACGCATTCTCTATTGGAGAAATCACAAGATGCAAAATCTCCAGCAATGGGAAAGCTAGCAGCCACGACACGATCATAAGGAGAAAAGTTGTGAAAGACGAGAACGAATAAAAACGCGCATGCATGTAAAAATAACAGATCAATAGACCAACAAAACAAAAAATTTGGATCGAAAAAGGTAACACAAACGAACTAAACCGACCAACCCGATCAAATCCAAAACGAGGTGAAAGAAAACCAGAGAACGCACAAAAAGCATGCGGCAAACAAAAGAACTGAACCACAAATTTGGCACCACTGCCGGCCGCGATTAAGCCAAGAATCAAACTCCAAAGCTCCAGTCCGATCCAGAGCTCAGCTTGCAAGATCCAATTCATTGGCGACGTCGGGCAAAAGCCCACAGCAACTCAGGAAAGAACAACCAAGACCAATTGCGCGCATCAAGCAAGGCCATCACATCCCCCCGATGGTGGATTTTGTGGCCCCAAAACGCATCACAGTAATCGGAGGTGGTGGTGCGAAGGAAAGAAACGCGATACCTGAGGGAAGGTTTCGCTCTGCGCCCAGACGCTGCCGTCGTGCCCGATGATGGCGGAGGCCGTGAGGGTGTGGCCGTCGCCCACATCGCACATCAGGTGCTCGTCGACGTAGGTCTGCCAAGACATCTCCGCTTCTCGTCTCTTCCTTCTCTCCGGTGTCCCTCTCTCTCTCTCTCTCTCTCTCTCTCTCTCTCTCTCTCTCTCTGCGCGCGTCTGGAAGTTGCGAGGGTAGAGAGGATCCCCTTTTATAGGCACCCAAATAGAGGCCGAGGATGGTGGGGGGACAGCGTCGGAACTCCGCGATGTTGTGAAAAGACCAAAACGGGCGGGGCAGTCTTGGGCTTTTCTTATCACCACCAGCTGATCGTCGATTAGAAAGTCATTTTATTTGTTTTTGGATAATACAAAAATGAGAAATTAAACTTAGGTAGATTGTTAGTTATCGACACATTTCTTGTACATTAAGTTGTACTCTTCAAATTTTCAATTTATTATTTTAACTGATTATATAGATTCTAAAAATAAGAGAAAATGAAAGTCAAGAGTTTTATTTTTTCAAAGTATCCATTAATTTTTTACAATTAGTTTTCTATCTTAGCTAAGAAAAGAATTTAAAAAAATATTTTCTTCTGCATTATCTCTCTCTCTCCTCTAATGCCAATAGAAGTATATGATGTTATTCCCATAATTTTTTGTTTCTAAAAAGTATAGATACATAAACTATAGATCATTTTGTTCTATAAAATTATTTTTGTAGATTTATATTTTAAAAATAATAATATCTTATTTCATAATTTTGTGAACGTAAACTTCATCGAGCGAATACCAATTCTGGCCCCCTGGACCGAAAAACCGAGGCGTAATATTCGCAATTGGTCATGCCTTTATAAATTTCTTACCGATTTGCCCAGTTGGCTTTGCTCATGTTTGGTCGGCCGCCCTTGTGGGCGACCATGTCATGAGTTCCCAAAGCACACTTTTCTACTGCATAATAACCCTCGGAATCTGATTCTAATGCCGTCAAAGTTGATGCAGTATTCAATTAAATCTGCAACATATTTGGAAAAATATATAAGACGATATAGAATATTCACCAGGATATATATACCCATATGCCATTTATTTAGTAATGCGGGAAGATTAAATAAAAGTGAGATAAATTTAATTGCAGGTCTCTGACAGTGAGAGATTTATTTTCAAATCTCATAAGAAATAGTTGTATCTCAAAATCTTTATTATTTTAGTAAGACTTATTTTCTATGTCCTAGTCATAAGAAAGTTGTTACTTTTCTTATGAGACCTATTTTCTAGTCCTTAGTCATGTCATAACCAGAGGAGTTATTTTCATTTTCTAATTTACCCTCTTCACTTAGTTTTATCTTCTATTTTCTTTTCTCTTTTTTATTATTTTAAAGTAAAATATGTATAATATTAAAATAAAAAAATACATGACTTAAATTGAAAAGTGTACGACTTAAAATAATGTACGTGTTAAAGTAAAATAATACATGATTTAAAGTAACATAATATATAACTTTAAAGTACCAGAGAATATGTGAACAATGTGATATTAAAGTAAAAATATATATGTCTTTAAAGTAAAGATTCATTAATCTATGAGAAAATCTGAGAGACCTCAAATCTCTGCAAACATCTAACTCGTAGCTTAAGTAGTTGGTCTGACAACCGACTCATAAATTTGTCATTCAACCATTAAGAAGATAAAATAGGGTTCACTCCAGAGAGATTCTCTTGACACCCTGTACGGGATTCATAGTTCAAAGAGAAAGGTTTAGTGCACTTTCATATTGCACTTAAGTGTAATACGACTAGGTACTAAATCTATGTGGCACCTCTCATATAGGGAGTGATAAAGTGGCAACTCAATTATTAGGTGCCACATGGACTTAGTACCTAGTCATATTGTACTTAAGTGTAATATAAAAGTGTACTAAGCCTTTCTCTAGTTCAAATATAGGCATGTCTAAGTACTTGTTTGGCAAAGAAATGAGAAAATTTTATTGCACTTTTGTATTACACTTTAAGTACAATATGACTAGGCAAGAATCTATGTGGCACTACTCACATGGGGAGTGATAAAGTGACAACTCAATTGTTGGATACTTCATAGACTATTGTTTAGTCATATTGCACTTAAAGTGCAATACAAAAGTGCACTAAGTCTTTCTCCAAAGAAATATAGATGTGGAGGGCTGGCCAACGGCTTGGCCAAGTTGTATCGTATTAGGATTTTTTTTTTTGGCACGATTTGTATGAGCATTATCTTTTTTATTTTTTTTCTATAATTTCATTAGGCCAAATTTGAGCGTAGAAGTCCAATACGATACAATACGTTTGATCTTATACCGTATTAAGAGAAATCTGAATCGATAGAGTCACTATATATGCTTATGGAGGCCATTTCTAATCTCCTAGGCCCATAGGCCCATCCCGATCATGTAGGAGAGTAACGTGACGGCCCCTCCAACCACGTGTCCTCGGAAGTAGCCGAAGCCTCTGAACACGCTTGGGTCACCACACGTCCAAGTAGGGGTGAACACGGGTCGGTTCGGTCCGGGTTGACTCATTATTTTGGTCAAACCGAATCGAACCGAATCCCAAGGTCAACCTGAACCGACCGGTTCGGTTCGGTTTAAACCAAAGTGTAATGTCTTTTATTACACAGCCGCGTGCTTGATGATCAGTCTGCCTCCATACAATTTTAATTAATTATATTTTTTTTGGTGATTAACAAAACCCTATCAAAATTTCTAACATGTTTTTCATAAGTCTTAAGTATAGAAAATATACCAAGGTCAAACAAGCCATATTGGTAAGTATCATATTTCTGAAGCATTAATTATTTCAAGATTATATTTCTCTAAGTCCACATCGACTTTTGTTGAAAATCGCAACGATTTCTTTAGTCATCGTAACGATTTGCTCATCGCAACGATTTCTTTAGTCATCGTAACGATTTGATCATCGCAACGATTTCTTTAGTCATCATAACGATTTGATCATTGCAACGATTTCTTTAGAGCTCATAACGATTTGCTTCGCGCAATGATTTCTTTAGAGCTCATAATGATTTCTTTGGCGCTCATAACGATTTCTTAGCGCTCATAACGATTTCCTTCAGCGCTTATAACGATTTCCTTGGCGCTCAACGATTTCTTAGCGCTCATAACGATTTCCTTAGCGCTCATAACGATTTCTTTAGCGCTCATAACGATTTCCTTTAGCGCTCATAACGATTTCTTTTGGCGCTCATAACGATTTCTTTTGGCGCTCATAACGATTTCTTTGGCGCTCATAACGATTTCCTACAGCGCTCATAACGATTTCTACAGTGCTCATAACGATTTCTTTAGCGCTCATAACGATTTCCTTGGCGCTCATAACGATTTCTTTAGCGCTCATAACGATTTCCTTGGCGCTCATAACGATTTCCTTGGCGCTCATAACGATTTCTTTAGCGCTCATAACGATTCCTTCAGCGCTCATAACGATTTCCTTTGGCGTTCATAACGATTTCTTTAGCGCTCATAACGATTTCCTTGGCGCTCATAACGATTTCCTTAGCACTCATAACGATTTCTTTAACACCCACAAACGACTTGCTTTCTATAACAATTTGTTAAGTGTTCATAACGATTTCTTCATTGAACATAACGATTTACTTCTTATAACGACCTAGTTAAACTGACTTGATCATAACGATTTCATAAGTCATATAGTCATCGATTTTATGTCTTACATCGACTTAATATTTATCTTATTCCTGAAAGCGTTGAAAAGTCAAAGTCAAGCATATCTTCTGACATCTGTTCATTTATGAGGACTGAACGTATCTCTGCATGCATGTAGACGATCACGTCTACCATTATGCTTACTCTCTGTGTATCTTTTAGAACAAGCTATTTGGCATTACTATTTTGGTGAATATTCACATCAACGTTTACTGACAACAAGAGACAGCCTAGCTGTCTACTGTTCTAGCATTTAATATATGCAGGGTCCTAAAGACATTCTGTCATACAGCGTTGGACCATATAGACACCAGAAGACCTTATCTCTTTGCGTGCTCAATTGGATAAAAGATTGTTGACTAGAAGCTTCCAAGTGTCAAGCAGTCTAACGTCTACCAAACTAAGAGACAACGGTTACTTCAACGACTACATTTCAAATTGGAGATATAAATTCAAGATATCAGCTCCAGAAGAAAGATAGAAGAGAGAGACCTACGATTGAGAAAACAAGCTTTCCAGATCTTCTGAAAGAATCCAAGAGCCAAGAATTCAATTCTAGTGTGTCTTTAGCTCTTTGCTCTCTGTGCTGCAATAGAGATCCTAAGAGAGCCAGTGTAGTTTTGAGAGAGTGCCTTGTTTAGATTATTTGCTCTCAGTGCTAGTAGTCTCAGATCTTGTCTTGCTAAAGCTTGATCTAGGGGCTTGAATTCCTGTTTATTCTTCTTGTGTTGTTGTTCCCTTCTGTTGTGAAGGAAGACCTGGTGGGGAGCCAGGGTGTTGTGTTCCCTTCTGTTGTGAAGGAAGACTGGTGAGGGATCCAGGGTGTTGTAGTTCCCTTCTTGTGAAGGAAGACCAGCTGAGCTGGGTGTTGTATTGTCCGTAGGGGGACTGTACCCTAGTTAGTGGAATCCTGAGTTGTTGCTCAGGGACTGGACGTAGGACTCCTAAGGAGAGGAGGTCTGAACCAGGATAATTCCTTGTGTGTGTGATTGCTTATTGTGTGTTTGTCTTTTATACTAACCTTCATCGAAGAGCATCTTTGTATGAATGTTTTAAGTACAGGTACTAATCAAATAAATTTTTAAAAGACCCATTCACCCCCCTCTGGGCTTGTCAACTGGGCAACAGTGCTTGCCTTGATGGCTAAGGCGCTGGCCCTGTATGTGATAGGTGGGATGTTCAAATCCCAGTTTTGGCATTTTTGTACAGCAAATCTCCAGATCTGTTACTTTTTTGACAAATAAAGTATTGTTTAATGGAGGCCGATTTCGAACTCGAGACGTCACAGGTGCGGTGCCTCCCAGACTCCCAGCGCTAACCAACTTCTCTAGACTTTGTTTGAGTTATAAATATACATATTATATATATATTCGATTTATTTGGTTTCAGGAAGTGAAACTGAACTGAACTGCGTAGGGGCCCAAACCGAACTGGTCGGTTCAGTTCGATTTTTCGGTTTGAACTGAATTATGAACAGCCCTACGTCTAAGGGCGATATAGGGCTGAGCCCTCGGGCATACCCGAGCAGGGCTAAATCACCGAGCATCTGCTGCACCGCAGGCAGACACTGAACACCGGGCAGGTCTGTGGTCCCCTGTTCGAGCCCCATAAAGGGCAATCATGAGTAGCCGTCCTTGGCCCCACACCGCATTTAATGGTGCGGCATGTCACGCATCCCTATCAACACAGCGGCCCTGGTGTAGAGTCCCAAGGCCCTGCACGGGATCCCCAAGGGGCGGCCTAAATGAACGTCCCCTCGTTTCGGAAACCTAACGGTCACATCCTGCCTCTCGCCATTGGAGAATGGCGCGTTAGGATTCGCCAGACCCCCTTGCCTATATAAGGGGTAGGTAGCCTCCCGCAGAGAGGCAAGAGCAATCATCCCTACACAATCGCCCATGCGCGAAGATCACACACCATAAAGAACCTTCCCTTCTTGCCTTCGTGACAGACTTCTGACTTTGGCATCGGAGGGTTCCCCTGGTTCTTCAACCGGGCCCCCTGACGCACATTCTGGTCTTGCAAGCTACCGTCCGCACCGGCGACCATTCGCTCTCAAGCTTCAAGTGGAGACCTGTTTGGCACGTTACCGAACAGCAAAACTTACTTCCACATTTTGGGATCGTCTGTGGGAAACAACGACTGCCATGGCTCGCAGACATTCCTCACACCAGTCTCGGGATGACTCGTGCGATCAAGCCTCTGCCGTCAATGTCAATACTATCCCCGTCGACACAACCACCAATGGACCTGTGGTTGAAACTCTGATTTTGGCCCAGAAAGTGGCAGAACTCCGGGGACAGCTTCAACAACTGGTGGGGGTTTGCCAGGGCCTACAAGCCCATTGGCGAAGCACCTAGCTCCGCCTGTCCCCCCGACACTAGAGCAGTAGGCAGAGAGCTCGACGACAACCGCCAGCCCCGTTAGTACACCAGCTTCTGAAGCGCCACTGGGAATCGGCCCGCCGAACACTGGAGCTTCGGGGAAAGTCGCCCTAAGGGTCTGCTGCGGTCCCACTGCCTCCGAGGTCCGTTGTCGGTGCAAACTCCCGTGGTTCCCGCCGAGAGGGTCCCGCGCACTCCGATCCTGAGCTGGCAAGGAGACTTAGGCGCGTCGTCGACTTGGAGCGATGGATGGAGGATTGCGCCCGCTAGATGGATGCAATGGTTCACCAGGTCGGGGGTAGAGCTCCGGGGACGATGACTTGGACTTCTGCTCCCTGTTTACTACGAAGATCCTAGAAGCTCAGTTCTCGCCAAAGCTTCCGCTACCTTCCATCGCCCCCTATGACGGCACTACCGACCTAGCAAACCACATCCACGAGTTCGAATCACATTAGTGTTTCACGGAGCATCGGACGCGGCCAAATTTTGGAATTTTCAGTCACATTGAAGGAGACCGCAAGGGTCTGGTTTGAGCCCCTCCCAGTGGGCTCCATCACCTCTTCCACCAGCTGAAGAAATCCTTCTATGACAACTTCCTAGGTGGAAGTTCTCAACCCCACACAGTGGCCTCATTGCTGGCTGTGTGGCAGAAGAAGGGCGAGGCCTCTGAGACTACGTTAAAAGGTTCCGGAGTGAAGCCCTGCACATCCCACGCCTGGACATCCCGCTCTCTACCAATGCCCTCATTGAGGGCACCCGTGACAGATTCCTCCAACAGACGCTAGGGGTTCAACAGTCGACGACTGTGGCGAAGCTTCTATCAACCACCCAGCGCCATGCTGCGTGCGAGGAAAGCCTTGCAGCCGACCGCACCGACCAGGGTGACCATGCAGAGAAGAAGCAACCTTCTGACAACGGTTCTGACGAGAGCGGAAGAGAGTCGACGTGACAGGGATTCCCGCGTCATTCCCACCCCTTCACCCAATAAACCCCCCTCGTGGCGGCTCCCGAGCAGATTTTGGCCGAGATCCGTAATGAACAGTATGTTCGGTGGCCCCCCTGGATGCGCTCTGATCTCCGTAAGTCCAACCAGGACAAGTACTATCGCTTTCACCATGACCATGGCCATAACACCTCTGAATGTCGCCAACTCAAGGACGAGATTGAATCCTTGATCAAATGCAGCTGCCTTGGATGGTACGTGCATCGAAATGAAGATCGTCCGAGGCATCGAGAAAGGACCCCCCAATAGCCCATCAACAACGAATCGAACAGGCAAGAGATCAATGTGATCGTGGGAGGTCCAGGTGCAGGCAGAGAGAGTGGCCAGAACTGGCGCAACTATGCTCGGAGGGTGCATCAAGTAGAGCGGTCTCCTATGCCATGGCCCGCTCCTTATCTGCTAAGCCTGGCACACGCACGGTCTGAGGAGACCATCACCTTCTCGGACAATGATCTTGTAGGAGTCACGACTCCACGCACCGATGCGCTGGTTGTTTCGGCCACCATCAATCACTGTAATGTGCAGCGCATACTAGTGGATAATGTAAGTGCACCTGATGTATTAGCGTACTACTGTTTCCTTCTGATGGGCATGAAATCCGAGTAGTTGTCTCTAAAAGAAATGCCTCTATTCGGATTCTCCAGAGTTTCGATGCATCCATTGGGTCGGATCCATCTGCCCATTAACCTGGGAACAGCGCCAAAAAGTGTAACCAGGATGGTGGACTTCCTGGTGGTCAGAAGCATGCCAGGGTACAACGCCATCCTCGGTAGAGGTTTGATCGGCCGCATCAAGGTCGTACCCTCGTCTTTGCACCAGAAGATGAAGTTCCCTACCCCGCACGACGTAGGTGAAGTGCTCGGAAACCAACGCGAGTCTCGGTGGTGTTATGTCCTCTCTTTAAGAGACAAACAGCCCATAGTAGAAGACCCAGTGGTTCCTCCCGAAGAGGCTTCGACCAGCTATGAAACGCTTTTGAGGATCTGCTGTCGATCCAGGTGGACGACAACCCCGACCACGTCCTTTACATTAGTGCATTGCTACCAGAAGCTGAGCAACGCTATTGCAGAACATTCCTGCTCACCAACCTGGATGCGTTTGCCTGGTCGGATGATGAGCTGCCAGGTATTTCTCCAGAAGTGATCACTCACCATTTAAACTTGGATCCAAGGGTACCGCTCGTACAGCAGAGGAGATGTCCCGTCAATTGGGAACGGCAGGCCATGATCCATGATCACGTCACCAAAAGCCAATCGATCGGTCTACTGCATGAGGCCTAGTACTCGAGGTGGATCTCGAACGTAGTCCTCTTCCGCAAGACCAGCGTCAAGTGGCGAGTGTGCATAGATTACAAAGATCTCAACAAAGCCACACCGAAGGGTAATTTTCCCTCTCTGCACATGACCAGTTGGTAGATGCGACATCTGGGCATGAGCTCCTCAACTTTCTGGATGCCTACTCTGGTTATCACTAGATCATCATGCATCCCCCAGATCAAGACGCTACGACGTTCGTCACCAACCTTGGCCTCTACTGCTTCACCAGAATGTCGTTCGAGTTGAAGAATGCAGGCGCAACATATCAACGGCTGGTCAACAAGATGTTTGAACGGCAGATCGGGTGCAACATGGAGGTCTACGTCTACGACATGCTGGTCAAGACACGCCCGAGCACCGGTCACCTCACTGATCTAAAAGAAACTTTTGCAACTCTGTGGAGATATAACATGAAGCTCAATTCGGCCAAGTGTGCCTTCGAAGTCAGATCGGAAAAGTTCCTCGGCTTTCTTGTGCCTAACAGAGGAATTGTGGAAAACCCCAAAAAGATTCAAGCAATCTTGGGGATGAGTAGCCCGAAGACGATACGTGACGTCCAACGGCTCACAGATGTTTCGCGGCGCTCAACCGCTTCATGTCCTGAGCAGTAGAGAGGAGCTTCCTCTTCTTCAAATTGTTGCGAGTCCCTAAAGGCGCCTCACCATAAGGGGGGCAGGTGCTGTGGACCCAAGATTATGAAGCGGCCTTCACCGAGCTGAAGAAGTACCTTGTTGCTCTGCTAATTCTTTCAAAACCTATTGTGGAGAACAACTGTTCGTGTACTTGTCAGTCACCGAACACTCGATCAGCGCGGTACTAATCAGAGAGGAGGCAGCAGTACAACATCCACTCTACTACGTCAGCAAAGTACTACAAGAGGCCGAAAGAAGGTACCCTCGAGCAGAGAAACTCACGCTCGTCACGGCTGTGCGGAAGCTTAGGCCATACTTCCAGGCCCATTTGATTACGGTGTTAATCGACCAGCCGTTGAAGCTCATCCTACAGTATCTAGAGGCTTCTGGCAAGCTCGTTAAGTGGGCCATCGAGCTCGGAGAATTCAAAATCGGTTACCGCCTAAGGAATGCCATCAAGGCTCAAGTGCTAGTCGACTTTGTGGCAAAATGTACTCTCCCTACCGAGAAGGACCCTCCTCTAGCGAACGAACCACCGTGGGAACTCTACGTGGACGAGTTCTCTTGTGTCGCAGGGAGTGGGGCAAGACTAGTCCTCACCTCTCAAAGGGGTTGGAATCCAGTACGCCCTCAGATTCTGCTTCGCTGCCTCCAACAACGTGGCCGAATATGAAGCACTTCTATCCGGAATCAGAATGGCTAGACACCTCGAAGCGTTTCGACTATGAGCCTTTAGCGACTCGCAGCTGGTAGCCAGCCAGGTCAACGGATAGTTCGAGGCCAGGGATCCTCGCATGGCACAGTACCTCCAACAAGTCAAGCGCCAAGCAGAATGCCTCTTTACTTCGAAGTGGTGCATGTCCCTCGAGAACATAACATACAGGCAGATGCACTTGCCAGACTAGCATCCTTGAGTGACATCACCCACTCACAATATGTCTTCATTGAAGAGCTCACCTCGCTGAGCACGGAAGCACATATCACGGCCATAGGGACCGCCCGACCAGCCTCGAGCTGGAAGGATCCTATTCTGGCCTATCTCCTCTGAGGAGAACTTCCTCCCGACCAAGCCGAAGCCCATCAAGTTCGATCATGCAGCCAGAGGTTCACCATCGCCCAAGGGCAGCTATACAAGCGCTCCCTCTCAAGACCTCTCTTGAAGTGTCTAAGTCCTTCTGAAGCGACACCGCAATTGAAGAGGTGCATGAAGGCCTGTGCGGAAGCCACCTAGGTGGGAGAACCCTAGTGCGCAACATCCTCCGAGCAGGGTTTTAGTGGCCAACTTTGCAAAAGAACTGCTTGTCCTATGCGAAGAAGTGCCCGGAATGTTAGAAGTTCAGTCCACTTATCCATCAGCCTGCCGAACAACTAACGTTCACTCTTTGAACCATGACACTTTGCTCAGTGGGGAATTGACATCATGGGACCATTCCCAGAAGCTCAAGGCAGAAAGAAGTTTCTGTTGGTCGCCATCGACTACTTCACCAAGTGGATCGAAGCTGAACCCGTCGCTTCCATCACCGATCAGGCAACGTGGAAATTCGTATGGAAGAACATCCTGTGCCGATTTGGTGTCCCAAAGGTGTTCACCACCGACAATGGGAAGTAGTTCGACAACGCATTCTGCAAACAAAAGTGCTCGGAGCTCGGCATCTATAATCATTTCACCTTGGTAGAACACCCCCAAGCAAACGGTTTGGTAGAAAACGCTAACCGAACACTGCTGCACGGGATACGCACGAGGGTTGAAGCAGCAGGAGGTTCGTGGACGGAAGAGCTACCCAATGTACTCTGGTGCCACCAAACAACTACTTAGGTAGCTACCGGAGAGACCCCCTTCCATTTGGCCTATGGCACAGAAGATGTGGTGCCTTTGGAAGTCACTCTCCCAACGCTCTGAACAGGCCACTTCAATGAGCAGCCAACAATTGCATGCTAAGAGAAAAAATGGACATGCTCGGCGAACGTCAGAAGCACGACACTAGCATAAGGTTGTCTTCTATCAACAACGACTCGCGCAATATTACAACTCCAGAGTTCGTGAGCGGCGCTTCTTCGAAGGTGGTTTGGTGTTGCATTGTTGCTCCGCTTCGGACCCCCGAAGAGCAACAGACAAACTCGCCCCGAAATGGGAAGGACCTTATAAGGTCACCAGGTTCTCAGAAAAGGTTCCTACAAACTGTCTACCCTCAGCGACGAGACCATACCAAGAACCTGGCACGTGTCAAATCTAAAGGCTTATGTAACGCCCCGACGTGGAATATCAGAGCGATATTATAGTTATTAAATAGTATCGAGCGATAAAATAGACATCAAACTATTGCACAATTGGAATAAAGCTAAATGTAATCCAACTTCATTAATACTTCATCATCTAACTATTACATTCTCTAATCAAAGCCAAAACGGGCCCATAGTACTTTATTTCAACTCAATCTATTACATATTGACTAACTGATGACTATCTAAATAACTAATAAGTAGTGGCTGCCGAAAGGGTCACTCCTGAGCATCATCCTCATTCCCTTCCTCGTGAGTGTGGTAATCCCCATCAGACTCACCTGAAACACATGAAATAATAGTAGGATGAGCGAATAACGCCCAGTAGGACCTAATATCTCGTAAGAACAAGCATGCTTAAATAATTAATGTCTTAAAAAAGGCAGGGTAACTAGAGAGTATAGTCATGCAAAGTGAAATAATGATGGCAAGAGAATGATAGCACTTGTACATGAAGAATAGCACATCAAGTACGATAAATGGATTGGCCATGTAACGATATAACACATAAAGTTGCACAACAGTGTATAGTAACGATAGCAGTTGTATAGATAGCACTGATATAAATTGCACTGATTGATTGTCATAGATTAAATCTTGATAGTATAATGGCACTGGATGTATGCCAACATCTGATCATTTTAACTCCCATGGGCAAATAGCACTTTTCAGGCGCTCTCCCCAGGACCTGATCGGGCCCTATTGCACTGGCATAGTCATGTTTTTTATCTTAGACAATCATATAGATGGCCAAATAGAGTACCAAGAATAGATGAGAATAGTAGACGAATAGACGAGAGTGCAGAGAGAAAGTGAACAGATGAGAGGACAGAGATAGTAGATAAGAATAGGGACATATTCGTAAAACAACATTAATAGTCGATAGTAACAGTTGCACAGCACACGTCGTGTGCCGGCAGTCCGGTAGAAGTCACAACCGCCCACTAGCCTTGCTATGAACACAGGCTAGATGGTCCGGCGTGATCCCAAGATAAGAAGGAAACACACTAAGGCCGTTGGATCATGCTGATCCCTAAGGGGTAACGGGTTTTAAGGGTACAACCAGCTCGTCGGCAATGGACGTGTGCCAAGGCCAAGGAGACTTACGGAGGCCTTGACAAGGAGTCCCTGGTCTAGTCAGGAGTATTCCCAACAGAGAGGTGGTCAATGCCAAGAAAAAAAAGTGTGTAACGAAACGTTGTCTGTCTTGCATCGAGTGCTCGAAGGCAGAGGGACACGATAACGGTGTACAAATCACGCGAATAAAACGAAGACGAGTGTCATTTAAAATAATAGGAAATTTAAGTGAATTATTTACACTTAATTACCAAATAGATTATTGAGTAATTAATAAGGTCTAATGGCAAACATTTATGTTTAGTGTGTGCAAGTGTTAAGAAATCATGAGAGCATGAAAGATTGTGCATATAGCTTTTAATTAATTGAATTTATGTAATTATTACAAAATATTAATGTTCAGATCAAGACTATGCATAACAGTGTTTAATTAAGTTTAAACAAGGGTCAAATGGTGTAAATAGCAGGGGTATAGAGCAAATTCAGGTTCTGCCGCAATATTGAAATCGCGACGGGTCGCGACGCTGAAGCCGGGCTGGGTGGGTGTGAACCGATGGAAATCGCGACTGGTCGCAACAGCTGAACCGGGCCGGGTGGTGTGTGAACGATGGAAATCACAACAGGTCGGGCCGTCGCGTTCAAGACGCGACGGTCCTCCATGTCTCGACCCCTTCTGAGATCGCGACGGGTCGGGCCGTCGCGATTTCAGAAGGCGGCCCGAGCCCAGAAAGGGAAATTCGACCCTTTTTGGGTTGGGTTTTTCCTTCCATGCATGATATAGGTCTTTTTAAAAATCAATAATAAATCGCACACAAGTCCAAAAATCATGAAACTACTTTTAAATTAAACTAGATATGAAGGAGTATCTACATGCATGATTAATTAGAAAATAGACGAGCCATGAGCATGCTTTGATTAGGTTATTTTTGGTGACCTAAACATGCATAGTTATGGAAAATGAATTAATTATCAATGGATACATAATGAAAATTGGGGGAAATAGGGGCATTTGAAGCCTAACAACATGTAGTATTTATGAGAATATTCGCATGACGTGGGATCAAGTACATGCATGGATGAAAGCAAACATGAAGGTTCGGGTATATGATGAAGACGGAGATTTGAACACTTAATTCGCTCTCATGGAGTAACAAAAATTGGGGAAATCATGGGGCTTTCAAAGATAGATGTATGGGCTACCTATGGCCGAAGTTATGTGATTTGTGCTTGAGAGATTGCTATCTTTTCTCGCTGATAAAAAATCCTAGGGTTTTTGATGAAGAAGCAAGTAGAAACTCTTGTTCCAAGCCCTTCCTCTCCTTGCTCCTCGTCCTCAGCCTTCTCTCATCGTTCTCCAGAGCTCCAACAACGAGTTATGGCTTGGTAGGACGAATTAGAGGTGTTTTAGTAGTGTAAGACTCTGTTAGTCTAAAACTCTTCATTCTCCTCCAAACTCCAAATTTTCACTTATCTCCTTATTTTATACCATTATCTACTTAATAGGATAGGAGAGAAGTCTAAATCCGTGGGCAATGTGTTAGGATAGGCTTAGGATCTTTTAGGATATTTACAACCTATTTTAGTATTTATCTGCCCTTATTTAATTTATTTATTAATTAACTCCAAAATTAGGCAAAAAAGATCTCCCATCCAAAGATGGGATCTTGGTATTTTGGCCCATTACATTATGTGTGGTCCATTAGTGAGACCCATTTACTATTTAGCTTAATGAGTTTTAGTTTAATTCCCTTTTATCCATTTATTCCTTTTTTATTCTAATTTAATTCTATTATCTATTTATTGATTTTTTTATTTATGTGGGATTCAAAAATCAGAGTTGCTACATCCTCCCCCTCTTAAAAGAATTTTGGCCCAAATTCATATGATCATAAGAGGGAGAATGACTTACTAAATTGCTCTGGGTAATTGGTCGCATGGTTGCTTCGGGTTCCCACGGTGGCTTCTTCAACTTCGGGTTTCTCTATAGCACACTTTTACCACTAATATGGGTCGGTTCCAGAGCTGTTGTATCTTCTTGTCAAGATTCTTACCGGCTTCTCTTCATAGGTCATATTCTTGTTTAAAATTTATCGTCGTACCTGATTACATGCGATGGGTCGTACACCTACTTCATCGGCATAGATACATGAAAAACATTTTGTACTGTGGAAAACTAAGGAGGTAATGCCAGACGATACGCTACTTCGCCAACTCTTTCCAGTACCTCAAATGGACCTATGAATCTCAGCCTTAACTTGCCTTTTAGCCCAAACCTTGAAATCTTCTGATCGGGGATACCTTAAGCAGCACATGATTTCCAGTTTGGAATTCCAAGTCCTTCTTCTTTTTTGTCAGCGTAGCTCTTCTGCCTGGAATGAGCTATTTAATTCTATCCATGATGATTTGTATATCCTGCTGGTGTCTGTACCATGTCTGGTCCAAGCCATTGTGGTTCTCCTACTTCATTCTAGTAGACTGGCGATCTACAGCTTCTTCCATATAGTGCTTCAAATGGGGCCATCTTAATGTGGCTTGGTAGCTTATTATTGTAGGCGAATTACTATTAGGCAATTGTTCATCCAATACCCTCAAAATCTATAGTGCATGCTTGTAGCATATTCTCCACGATCTGATTTGTCTTTCCGTCTGCCCATCAGTCTGTGGGTGGAATGCTATGCTAAAATTGAGTTTTGTACTAGAGCAGTCTGAAGTCCCTTCTAGAATCTAAGAAGTGATTTGGGGTCACGATCTGAGACTAGTGGACACGGGGACTCCATGTAATCTCACGATCTCTTTTACATACAGGGCTGTAAGTACATCACACTCCATGACTTTTGATTGCAAGGAAATGTGCGGACTTAGTCAATCTCCGCCAAAATGGTCCACAATGACCCAGATAGCATTCATCCACCACGAGTTAGGGGTAAAACCATGATGAAAGTCTATGCCAATACTCCCCATTTCCATTCTGGTATGTCAAGGCCGGTCTGGTACACCCGCAAGAGTCGGGTTCTACATTTTACCTGCTGACATGTGAGGCAGTGTGCGGCATGCTCAGCCACCTTATGCTTCATGTTGGGCCACCAAAAGACCTTTTC
>JACBKR010001615.1:0-40990 GCA_014218235.1 Colocasia esculenta | reverse complement strand
ATACGTCAAGGCGCATACTCAAGTCCTCCGGTGTCATAAAATGACACACGTCGAGGCTCCTGTTTAAGTCCTCGGTGTCACGAAAGACTACGTAGAGGCATGTACTTGTGGAGGCACAAACACCCCACTAGTAACAAAATGTACTCTTTACCATGTAAACGTCCGACGGAGGCACAAACACCCTGTCGTCGACGCCCATGTAAATGACTTGTTGTATACACGTCCAGTGAGGTATAAGTCCCACTAAGGCGTAAATGTAAATGTCATAAATATAAATGACATGAGCATGCTTGAATAAATTGTGGAAATTTGCTTGTATCTGCCCTTTCTTCTTTAAATTTGGCATACGGTCTTTTAATAAACATTACGCATTCGAAGGTATTCGAGTGTTATACTCGATGTAAATGAAACATCGACTTCGGTCGGGGGGAACGGTCCAGTACACGACCACTCCAATCGCCTGACGCGCGAGCGCACGCGGAAAATAAATGAAATGAAATTCGAGGGTATCAGGGTTCGCACCAATACTCCTCGTACAATACGATTTTGTTTTCGTAACGTCTTAAATAAAAAAATATCATCATTTCAGTGAGGAAATAAAATAAAAAAAAATAAATGAATGAGAAAGAAAAAATCCGCGTTCCAACAATCTGGCACGCCCGGTGGGACTGTTCCTGCCTTCCATGCATATGTAAAAAGACCGTATGCCGATATAGAATAAAGATGACTAATTTCCACAGTACAGGTACAAGGAGCGAAAATCGGCGAGAAGAAGCCCGTTCCCTGCCCTTCAAGCTTGCTCAATGGCCGCCGTCACCTACGGTCCGATGGTCGTTGCATGCCACGCCAAGTGTGGCTACTTGACGACGCCGATCGGTTCGGCGACTTTCCTGCAGTGGTGGGATCCCCCTACTTCCTAGGGGTGGTCCCCGCCGTCCAAGCTACTAAAGGCGGCGCCCAAAGCTACTGCAACTAGGGGCACAAAACCCCGTTCAAGCCAAGGCGAGTCTTCTCGGAACACGCATCTCTGCATCGCAGTCCCTAGAAAACGGGGACAGCGCCAGGGACGCAGGGGCAGCAGCAAGCCCCACGCGGTCGTCTCCAACTCCGGGAAAACGGTGCTAGTTGGCGACATCCGCGTCAGGCTCGATGGAGGCGAGCCGATACTGCCCCGGGACAGAAGCGTCCTACGGTGGCAACCTCCAACAAATTCGCTCCCCTCCAGGGGATGCGGCAAGAAGATCGGGACTCCCCAAAAGGAGCCCGACAGGGGCAGGCATCAAGCTCGGCGCCCCAGCCGCCTCGCAAAATGAGGCAAATGTGGGTGACCAAGCAGGAAGCCCGCCAGATCAAGCAGGCTAGAGCGGATCAACCCGCCGAAAGCCCCAAGAAGGCGACGGTACCTGGGCGAGAAAAAGCTCAAGAAACCGAACCTCCTCGTCCCCGCGGACACAAACGCAGGGGCATTTATAGGAAGCCCAACTTCGTCCCCGCCCAAGCGGAAACTGCTGAAGGGGGAGATGCGAGTCAAGCCGGAGCTTCCGCACCTCGAGTCTCAGTCTTTGAAAGGCTGAGCGCCTCAGTCTTCACCAGGCTGGGAGCTGCAATCCGTCCAAGCACTCAGAAGCCCAAGAAGCGGAGAGTGCAACAGACATCTGAAGAAGGTGGAGGCATGAAAATCTTCACCTGCTATGCTTCTGGAAGGGAAGCACCTGGGCCATCGGCATCCCTGCTGGAGCGCTCAGGATAAATGAACCCGGACAGGACGACGAAACCGTCCTCCGGTACACCAGAACGCTGCCAGAAGACCTCTCCAAGGGCAGCAAGGCAGTCAGCCGGACCCTCGAATCTGGGGCAGGTCCTCGAGCCTCCACTCGAGCATGACCAAAGACCCCCCCGGGACAAGTCCAGCTGGACCTCGAAGGAGGGGAGCAAGACGAAGTCGCCAGCCTCCACTCGGAGATCAACAAATGCCGGCCGACGGGGACCAAGCCGAAGTGTCCTCATGCCGCCAACCAGGGCGCCTTCCAAGCAATGACGGACGACGCCAAGTATGATTTCATACAGCGTTGGCAGGCTGAAATGGCCAACCTCCTGACGGAGCGAGGGCAGCAGGCAGGGGCAAATGCGCCACGCGCCAAGTGCCGACGGCAAACCAAAATGCTCGGACAAGACATCAACAAGGCGACTGCCCGATGTCAATCCACGCATAGCGCGGTCAACGACTACACCGTCGATCCAACAGCCGCGCAGGGGCATAAACTCCCAAGCCTCCGCGGCTGAAGATATCGTCGCCCAGCGACGAATGATTGAAAAGATCGTGGACGACCGCTTCGCTCAGCGAGGCGAGGGACTGCCACTGTAGATCTCTACAGCGTGCCATACCCGTCCACCATCAATTCAAGAAGCTGCCACCGGACTTCCCCAAGGCGCCAAAGTTGCAGAAGTTCGATGGGCAGGGCTCGCCAAACGAGCACCTGGCCTACTATATAACGGCCATGGGAGAGTTGGCATTCGATGAATCCTACTACTCCCCCGTTTCGCAACGTCCCTGACAGGCACCGCCTTCCAGTGGTACTCCAGGCTGAGGCCCAACTCCATTGTCGATTGGGCCGACCTCAAAAGAAGTTCATCGACCGTTTCCAACGGCCGAGAGAAAGGTGTCGCTTGCAGAGCTGTGCTCCCTCAGGCAAAGAAAAGAGAAACGGCACTCGACTTCATCAAGCGGTGGCGTGACTTCAGCATGAGGTGCGACAACCCCCCGACGCAAGAAGATGCCATAAACATCTGTCGACGGGGCCTGGCAGCGCAGATAAGTGAAAAGCTGCTGGGAACAAACATCAAGGGTTTTGACCAGCTCAATGCGGTCGTGGCAGAGATCGAAATGTTCTTCGCCGACAACCCGATGCAAGCTCCTCCGCGAATCAAGCCAGGCAAGGAGCGGGCCGTGGGCAAAGAAGCCAATGCTGTGGACTTCGCCCCGCAAAGCAAGGGGAAGAAGATCATGGCCTCCGGCGCTCCAGCAAGAAGGTGGAAGAAAGACCGCCTCCAACTTCATTGCCACAGCGTATGAGCACGCCGTATTCCTTCAAAAGGGACCATACGAAGATGCTCTTCAAGCTGTGCATGAAGAATGACCTGCTCAAGCTTCCGGCGTTGAGAAGACCGAGCGAGCGGATAGAGTGGATGAGCCGAATTATGTCCTCTACCACCGCATGCTGGGGCACTCTATTGAAGACTGCTACGTCTTCAAGAATGAAGTACAGAAGCTGATCCAGAGTCGCCTCATTACCATGCATGAACATCTGGTCGATCCTCCACAGCCCCATGCCTGGGACCAATCGAGGCAGTCGGCCAATGTCATCCATGTCAATGCGCCGGCTCCCGAGCCAGAAGACCCCGAGGCAAATCCTTGGGACGCTCAGTCCACCAACGGATGGGAGGGGGATCATCCCTCAGCCTCAGAGCACAGGACATGGTCCGAGACAGTGCAAAACCTGGAAAGACAGGTTCAGTCGCTGCGGCACGGTCAGCGCCAAACGCTGATGTACCTGAGGACCATGCAAGAAAGTTTGACGACCCCAGCAAGGACTCCAGGGGCCTGTGGGCACACCTGCGCCCCGAACGCGACCCCCCTGCGGGGGTGGATCTCGGAGGAGTCCTCAAATCCGTCTGATGACGAAATCGCCGGAAGATTATATTCCTTCCCGCGCCATCGGACACTGGCACTCTACCGTACCTGCCTGCGAGCAGGGCTATTGGGCTGCCAGCCGCCAACAAGCGTCCCGCCAAACTACTGCATATACCATCAAGATGCAGGGCACGCGTTAGAGGACTGCCACGTCTTTAAAGACAAGGTTGAAGCATGGGTCAACCAAGGGATTATCGACTTGGGCAACGCCCGTGTCAACCCCCGCAGCCTCACATTCGCGAATGGACAGACCATTCAGCTGACGTTGTCACGCATACAGTCAACGTCATCGACCCACCGGAAATTATACACCGGTGGCCTTCACTTTCCCGGACCCGGATATGATAGAAGGCGGCTCATCGGCGAAGCCCCACTTGGTGGTGCGGGAGGGAGAATTCCCCACCGCAGTCACTTGGCGACCAGAAATGTTGGGGAAATCTTCGAAAAGCTCCTGCAACGAGGTGTCGTGATGGCTCACACACCGCCGCCGACGTACACTGAAAGGGAGCTGAATCACCCCATGTACTGTCGGTATCACGCCATGCTGCTGCACCCTACAGACAGGTGCCCTGATGTCCGGGATTGGTCGAGTCCCTTATCCAAAAGGGGAAAATCGACCCGGAAGGCAATTCCATGGTCCTGATGAGAGCCAGGGAAGCAGCCCAAGGGAATTTGAAGAAAGCGACTATATGCGCTTCAAGAACCTCCAAGCCCCCGAAGCTGATGAACGAGGATGGCTCGTACCGCCGATGTCGTCCATAGCTGACACTGAAGGCGCAAGCTTGGGGCAGCAATTCAGGAATATATCCCTGAAAGAGCAGCCCACCTCAAGATATAATCAAGAGAACCCGGATATGACAGAAGGCGGCTCATCTGACGAGGCCCCTGCCTTATGGTATCCAGGGTGGCGAGTCTCCCGATAACCTTTGCGACCGCAAAGACCGGGGAGATCTTCGAAAGACTCTTGCAGCAAGGCTGTGTAAAGGCGCACAGGCCGCCACCAACATACACGGAGAGGGAAATAAACCACCCCATGTATTGCAAATACCATGCCATGTTGCTGCATCCTACGGATATGTGTCCGATTGTCCGAGACTGGGTCAAATCCCTCATCCAAGAGGGAAAGATCGACCCAGAAGGCAACCCGACAACCCGGGCCGAGGCCAGGCAAGAAGCCCAGCAACAACCTCCTCGGCGAAAGAAGGGGTCTCGACGACATCAAGTCTCCCCTCCCCGTGAACAAAACTCCGGAAAATAGGAGTAAGGGGCAGTGCTTTGAGAATTCGCCTCCGCGAATACTCAAGCGGCAAGATAAAGACCGCAGGGGCAAGCAGCCAGTGATGGAGCCGGCCACCCAAGAGCCAAGCCTACTGGGCCGAATTCAACAACTGCCGCCCGAGATAATCGAGCAGGCAATTGACTCCACTTTCCAGCATCAACAAGACGAAGCTGGCTGGACGACGGTGGCGTCCAGAATGCACACTCTGTCAGCGTTCCCTAAGAGGGGAAGGTCGCACGGTCGCCTCGGCGAGAAACACCTCTCAAACAACAGAGCAAGCCAAGCCGCTGACGCCGCTTGAAATGGCGCGCGCAGTGCAGCAAGAAAAGAACCGGCGCAAGAACATGAAAAGGCGCCTAAAGAAGCAAGCTGAGCAAGAGGAGGCCGCGGCAGCCCCAGCAGAGCTTACTCCACTCCAGAAGCTGCAAAAGCTCATCGATGATCTGGAGGAGTATATTCCCTCTAACCCACTTGGGGAGTCCCTCTGGACATTACATCCCGTGGGAAGAAATGGAGCGCAAAACAAGGCTCAAAAGCTGGCTCCACCAAATGCTACAAAGGCTCAAGAAGGCGAGAAGCTGCCTCTGCCCGAAGAACTGTCCATCTTCTATAAGGAAGATGAAATCACTATCGAGAAGCTGGAAGAAATGCTGAAAGACTTCTCGTGCAACATGGTGTCGATCCCGCCGCCAGCGAGCTTGCAATCACCGGCTGTTACGCCCCCTGTGGCAACATATCGACGCCGCAACCGAGGCAAAGAAAGGGCGCGGACGAGGAAAGAAATCAACCCCGTCCCTCGGCGAGAAAGCCAACTCGCCCGACCTGGGCAAGACTATCGTCTTCCGAGGAGAAAAGCCTCAGCCTGCCCCGGAAATAGAGGTGCGGGCGAACTCCTTCATCTTCGACCCATCTGACGAGGAAGAAGAAGAGCAGCAGGATATCGCTAGTGGGCTCTCCGACGGAGGGCCACCCAGCCAGTCCCCTTCGTCCTGTCTGACGAAGAAGAGTATGGGGGATGGGCGATCCCCAACAGGCCTTTCAACCGGAAAATTCCTGAATCGGCCGCCCGGCCGCTCCGTCCAGAGCGGCAAAGAAGAAACTGTCGCCCCGGAGGAAGATTGCCTGGGCTCGTTATTCGAAGAAAAGTCGGACGAGCAACCAGCGGCAAGACGGGTCAACCAATTCGGGCAACCGATAAAGGCCCTGGAGGATACTGTCCCACATTGGATCAACCCGTGCCCGGGCTGACCGCAAAATCATACAGCATATGAAGCGGTTCCCGACCAACATCACCATATGGGACGCCATTGCCTGGAGCAAAGATTTGAGACGGCGCTCGTCAAAATCTTGCAAGAGCCCGAGGTCTACGAAGCTGACGTGACCGAACTCCAGGCACAAGCCCTAGAAGCACTGGTGGCGGAGGTGACCTTCTCCGACAAGGACATGTTGTTGCCAACGCTATACCACAACCGCCCGTTGTACATGCAAGGAAAAGTCAATGGGCACGAGCTCAACCGGATCCTGGTTGACCCCGGGGCGTCGATCAATATCATGCCCCTGAAGACTTTCAAGGCTTTGTATCTTACGCCCTACTTGCAAAGGGTAAATGACATCAGAATCGCTGGATTCAACCAGAATTCTGAGAACGCCTTGGGAAAGGTGGAAGTGCAGCTGGCCATGGACGGCCTCACTACTAAGGTCGTGTTTTACATCATCAATGCAAACACGTCTTACAAAGCCCTCCTGGGAAGACCCTGGCTCCATGAAAACGGGTCGTCCCCTCGACTCTCCACCAATGTATAAAATACATCAAAGAAGGAGAGCAGCACACGGTCTTTGCAGACCGAGCCCCGTTCCGCCCAAATGAATGCAACTTGGCGGACGCCCAGCTATACCTCGGCGAACCTCTCGGGAGCCAGCAACTGCGTCAAAAGGCAAGGAAAAGCAAAATGCCGACGCAAATCAAGCAAGCCAGGGTCAAGAGGAAGAGGAGCTCTTCACGGTCAACAAAGACCTCCTTGAAGCTCACCGGCTCAGCCGCCTCGCCGAATCCACCACGCCCGGGCCAAGTTGCCCAGAAAGGCGTGAGATCAACTACGAAGCAAACGCCATCGGCGAGATCATCAACCGAAGCATCTCCTTGCCGCCGGCGTACATGCAATTACTCTTCCACAGGGAGGAGCAATGGGTGGAACGACTGAAGACATTCATTGTCACCCATTACAGAAATGATAGATAGTCTCGAGAAGGGCGAGACGCCGAAGCCGATCATCTTCTACAAAGGAGACCCGCTGCCACATGGGCCCCTCGAAGACGACTTTGGCTGGAGTCAAACGACTCAAGTCGCCCCAGAGCCCGTCCAAGAAATGGACGACATGCCCGAGCACATCAAGAAATTGTGCCAAAGGCAAAAGATTGCACAAATGCAAGACCCTCGCGACGGGAGTACTTCCACCAGCTGTGGTACCCGAAGCAACTCCGAGGGCAACCCCCCTATTGTGCAAAAGACACTCGGGGTTGGGCTATGGTCAGGCGGCGGAATGCGAGGCCTACTATACGGTCAACACCGTTGGGCTCGCGCCCTCACCTGATCATTGCCCTTCGATGGGCAATCTCCTACCCCCGCTACAAAGCCCAGCAAGGGGAGGCCGCCCTCGTCCTATCAAATGGGGCGTCGTGCCAAGAAGAAGCGCCTCAAAGCGAAGGAGGTCACTTCTGGCCGATCACAGAAGAAGGCTTCAAATACTATGACGTCCACGTTGCTGACTCCGATGAAGAAAAGGATTCATCGACCTACAGCCGGCGCCCGTGAACTCGAAGACGGCGGACAAGCTACGGTCGACGAACTGGTCGAGCTCGACCTCGGGGAACCCAAAGAACCCCGACCAATCTTCGTCAGCGCCCTCTTGAACGAGGAAGAAAGACGTCATACCGGCACCTCTTGCTGAAGTTCAAAGACTGTTTTGCATGGACATACAAAGAAATGCCAGGCCTGGACCCCTCCGTGGCTGAGCATGAGTTGTCCATACTCCCCGCAGCAAAGCCGGTCAAGCAAGCCAACGGCGTATGCGCCACGAGCTGGAGCTGAAAGTAAATGCCGAGGTGGACAGACTTCTCCAAGTCGACTTCACCGAGCCGTGCATCTATCCAACTTGGCTGGCCAATATAGTGCCAGTCAAGAGAAGAACGGCGAAGTCCGGATCTGTATCGACTACAGGGACTTGAACAAAGCCTGCCCAAAGGACGACTTCCCGGTCCCGATCACGGAAACAATGATCGATATGACCACAGGCCATGAAGCGTTATCCTTCATGGACGGATCGTCGGCTATAATCAGATCCGTATGGCTCCCAAAGATAAGGGTCATACCGCCTTCAGGTCCCCCAAAGGGATCTACAACTATAAAAGAATGCCCTTCGGCTTGAAGAACGCCGGAGCCACCTACCAACGAGCCATGACCAAGATCTTCGGAGAAATGCTCCATGACTCGGTCGAGTGCTACGTTGATGATCTGGTCGTCAAGACCAAAAGGCGGGAAGACCACCTAGGCGACTTACGCCAGGTCTTCGAAAGGCTCCGCCAACATCAACTGAAGATGAACCCGATGAAGTGCGCCTTCGGCGTGTCGAGCGGCAAATTCCTCGGCTTCGTTGTCAAATACCGCGGGATAGAAATTGATCCCGTCAAAATCAAAGCTATCAGAGAGCTGCCGCCGCCGAAGACCTTAACGGAGCTGAAATCTCTCCAAGGAAGGCTGGCCTACATAAGGCGGTCATCTCCAACCTTGCGGGCAGATGCGCCCCCTTCAGCAAATTGATGAAGAAAGGAGCCCCATTCATATGGGACCAAGAGTGCCAAGATACTTTCGAAGAAATCAAGAGTAAGAGTATCTCCTTACTCCTCCCGTCTTGGGAGCCCCGGTGAAAGATAAGCCGCTCATCCTCTACATCGCGGCCATGGAAACGTCGCTGGGAGCGCTCTTGGCGCAAACAAATGAGGAAGGCAAAGAGCACCGCTCTACTACCTCAGTAGGATGCTCGTGGGTCCGGAGCACCGATATCCCCAGTGGAGAAAGTGTGCCTAGCGCTGATATTTGCCGTCAAGAAAACGGCACTATCTGCTAGCCCATCAAGTCAGCCTCATCTCGAGGATAGACCCGCTAAAGGCACTCCTCACCCAACCTGTGTTGTCAGGAAGAATGGGAAAATGGGCCCTTCTCCTCATGGAGTTCGATATCACCTTCGTCCCCAGAAAAGCAATCAAAGGGCAAGGTATGGCGGATTTCCTGGCGGCGCATCCGCTCCCAGCAGGCTCTCCCCTCGAGTTCAAGCTCCCGGAGGAGGAAACGCTCTCATCCCCCCACGGGGAGGGGACCCAACAAAAAGAAGTCCCCGTTCAAGAAAGTGGGAACACTCTCGCCGTGGAGTCACCACATTGGGAACTCTACTTTGATGGCGCTTCCCGGGTGCTCAAGCAACTGACGGCACCACAACTTATACCTCCGGAGCGGGCATTGTCCTGGTGACTCCACAAGGGGGAATTGCACAACTCATGTGCACTCATGAAGCCGTTGACAACAATCAGGCTGAATATGAGGCGCTGATCGTGGGACTTCAACTGGCTGCCGAAATGGGCATCAAATGCATAAAAGTCTACGGAGACTCGCAGTTGGTCATCCGTCAAGTGCTGGGGGACTATGAAGTTCGAAAAAGGAACTGATCCCCTATCATGCCAAAGTAATGAAGCTCCGCGAGAGGTTCTATTTGTTCGAAATCGGACATGTCCCTAGAGGGCAAAACTCTCAGGCGGATGCGCTAGCCAAACTGGCGTCCGCCCTAAAGCTTCCTCCTGAAGGGGAGTTGGGCATAACTGTCCGACATAGGAGGCTGATGCCCAGTGTTCTTGAGGACGACTCCGACCCAGAAAATGCTGAGGTCAACGCCCTCGAAGAAGAAGCCAGCCAAGAAGAAGACTGGCGCCAGCCGATCATTCAAATAAAGAACGGTTGGCTGCCTTCAGACCGGGCCGAACGAGTCCGACTGCTGCGGCGGGCCACGTCATATCAAATGATCGGGGACCAACTATAGGCTTGTCCATGAAAAAGACAAGTCTGTCCTCCTCCGATGTCTCTCCCCCAGAGAAGCCAAAGTCATCATGCACGAAGTCCACTCTGGACTGTGCGGAGCCCATCAAGCGGGAGACAAAATGAAAATCAACATCAAGCTGAAAGGCTTCTTCTGGCCGACCATGTACACGGATTGCGTCCAATACGCCGTACGTGTCATCAATGCCAGGTCTTCAGTTCGGTGCCAAGAAAGCCGCCGAACGAATTGCATCCAACTGCCCCTACATGGCCCTTTGCCGAATGGGGAATGGATGTCGTGGGACCATTCCCACCATCCTCTGGCGGCCACAAGTTTATCCTGGCAGCCACCGACTATTTCTCCCGATGGGCAGAAGCAGTCCCTCTCCGGGAGGTAACCGGGGTAGCCGTTGCAAAATTTGTCAAGCAACACCTGATTTACAGGTTCGGCACCCCTCATCGGATCGTATCAGATAACGGTACGCCCTTCAGAAACAAAACGATATATGCGTTGGCGGCCAAATTCCAGATAGATTGGAGGACGTCAACGGTTTACAACCCTCAAGCCAATGGTCTGGCGGAAGCCTTCAACAAGACCCTCTGCAAACTGCTTGCCAAGATAGTCGGCAATCGCAAACGTGATTGGGGGGAGAAGGTGCACGAAGCGCTCTGGGCATACCGGACGGTCTACAAGACCCCTACCGGGTGTTCTCCCTTCTCTCTGGTGTACGGAGCTGAAGCCATGCTCCCCATCGAAATTGAAATGTCATCCTACAGGGTAGCCGTCTACACGGTCTTCAGCCCGAGGAGCGACAAGAAACTGAAAGAAGGTTGGAGGAATTGTCCGACCTAGAAGGCAAAAGGTTGGAAGCATACAAACATCTCCAATCCTATCAAGCCCGCATGACTCGAGCCTACGACAAGCTAGTCAGGCCCCGTGTCTTCAAGAAAGGTGACCTCGTCATGGTCAAGCAAAGAGAGTCATGGCAGGCAAATCAAGTGGTAAACTCCAGCCAAACTGGCGCGGACCGTACGTGGTCACCGGAGTGTATGAAGGCGGGGGATACACGCTGGCAACACATGCCGGCGATCGCCCCTTTCCACCACTAAATGGCAAGCATCTCAAATGTACTTTGCCCCTGAGCATGAAATTCCGGGCAGCAGCCCTCCGATCCCCTTATAGCCGAATCAGGCTAGGGTTGGGCACATGCACCCTTCAAAAAAAAAAAAAACAACAAGGGAAGGGACTGAAAATAGAGAGGTCCCGGCTGACTTGGTCACTCCCCAAAAAAAAAAAGAGGGGGGTGCCCAAGGGCAAAAGAGCCTATGAAAAAAAAGAGGAAGAAGAAAAAAAAAAAGAAGAAAAAAATTTCCCCCCTATGAATTATGTCCTCCTTCTTGGTCAGCAAACCGTCCAGGTCGACCAAGTCAATCCTTTAGCCAATAAACCCCCAGAAGGTCGGCTAAAACTCCTCCTTGGTCAGCAAACCGTCCAGGTCGACCAAGTTAAACCCTTAGCCAATAAACCCCCAGAAGGTCGGCTAAAACTCCTCCTTGGTCAGCAAACCGTCCAGGTCGACCAAGTTAATCCTTTAGCCAACAAAACCCCAGAAGGTCGGCTAAAACTCCTCCTTGGTCAGCAAAGTCCAGGTCGACCAAGTCAATCCCTTAGCCCACAACCCCCAGAAGGTCGGCTAAAACTCCTTCTTGGTCAGCAAACCGTCCAGGTCGACCAAGTCAAACCCCATAGCCATAACCCCCAGAAGGTCGGCTAAAACCTCCTCCTTGGTCAGCAAACCGTCCAGGTCGACCAAGTCAATCCCTTAGCCAATAAACCCCAGAAGGTCGGCTAAACCCCTCCTTGGTCAGCAAACCGTCCAGGTCGACCAAGTAATCCCCCAACCGTCCAGGCCAACAAACCCCCAGAAGGTCGGCTAAAACTCCCTCTTAGTCAGCAAACCATCCAGGTCGACCAAGTCAAACCCCCTAGCCAAGGTTCCTCAACCCCGCTTCGGATCCCAAAAAAAAAAAAAGAAAGAAATGGACTAAAAATAGAGATGTCCCCGGACTTGGTCACTTCCCAAAAGGGGTGCCCAAGGGTAAAAAACCTGAAATCCAGCTGAGGCGAAAACCCGAAAGGGCGCCTCAGGCAAAAATGGATAACCCCTCAACGTGAAAACCCGAAGGGCGCGTTGGAAAAGTCAGAGGGGGCTGGCCTTTGAAAACCCGAAAGGCCAGGAGTCGGTAATGCGAAAAAAAAAAAGAGAGGATAGAACATCAAAATCAAATCATTACTTATCAGGATGTTTCGCACAGCCAGCAAACAAAATGCTGGGCCGGGCCCCTATTCTGCTGGTAGGTAAACCGAAATGGTGGAGCAAGCCATTTCTTTTTGACCACAAAACCTCTTCGGTCGGTCAAACCAAAACCTTAGCCAGAAAACCCCAAGAAGGTAGGCTACCCCTCTTTGACCATTAAACCTCCATGGTCGGTCAAACCTAAACCTTAGCCAGCAAATCCCAAGAAGATAGGCTATCCCTTGACCAACAAACCTCTGCGGTCGGTCAAACCAAAACCTTAGCCAGCAAACCCCAAGAAGCTATCCTTTTGACCAACAAACCTCTGTGGTCGGTCAAACCTAAACCTTAGCCAGCAACCGGAGTGGTAGGCTAACCGAAATTTCTTTAGCCAGCAAATCGCAATGGTGGGCTAAATCCAAATGGGAGACCCCATGATCAATTGCCCAAGATCCGCCCCGGGCCCTAGCAAAAAAGAAGAAAAAAGAAAAGAAAAAGGGACTAAAAATAGAGATGTCCCGACAGACTTGATCATCCTCAAAGAAAAAAAAAAAAGGGGGATGTTCAGGGGCAAGAAGGCCTCACACCCAGCTGAGGTGAAAACCCGAAAGGGCGCCTCAGGCAAAAATGGGTAACCCCTCAGTGTGAAAACCCGAAAGGGCGCACTGGAAAAGCTAGAGGGGGCCATCCCCGGCGAAAACCCGAAGGGCGCTTGGAGTGGTAATATGGAAAAAAAAATCATCAAATCAAAGTTGGGTTGCTGGACAAAGCCCCGAGAAGGCCAACCCCGGCACCCAAATGTTGCATCAGATCTTGAGGAATGCCACAATGCAAAATTCAAGCGAAAGATGCCGAGAGCAAGCCTGGGAAAAGCCAATAAAACAAATCTCAGGAAGCAGAAATACAAAATCAAGGTCGAGGAGCAAAGCCAGAAAAGGCAAGCCTCCCCGACTAAGAATCAAACTCAGATTGTGGACAAAGCCCCGAGAAGGCCAGCCCCAGCACCCGAAATGTTGCGTCAGATCTGGAAAAATGCCAGAAATGCAACATCCAAAAGGTCCCTCGAACCTACCGTCCGGGAAACCGAGTGGAGCACAGGACAAGTTAAGCCAAGAAACACGGCGTCCAAAAGGAGGGGTCCCAAATGAGGCCCTCAAAAGGTTACTTAAATGCAGACGAAGGTTGCAACAGTGTCAAAAGAAAGGCATTGGCAGTAACCTAAAGTTTGTCATTCCTTGAATACAAGATGCCCGAGACAACCCCTCGGGGTAGCTGATGAAATATATACATCGGCTGAAAGCAAAAAGGGACGAGAGGAACTACGGAGCCCCCTCCCTCTCACGAAGAGACATGGGGTCCTCCTCGGAGATCCGCCAGACTCGCCTGAAGAGCCAATAGCCTGGTCTGGGAATCCGCAAACTCCTGTTCCAAGGCGGTCGCCGCTGCCTCGGCCTCCGCCGCCCCTTCGGTCAGCGCCTGGTATGCGGCCTGACGATCGGCAAGACACTTCGAGGCCTCCTCCATCGTCCGCTAGAAGCCAATGATATCAGCATGGCATTGAGCGCAACCTGCCCTCAAGGTCTCGACGCGGCTAAGCACGCCCCCTCTCTGTGAGCGAAGAGCCTCGAATCTTTGCTCTTCTAGAGTAACCTCTGCCGAGAGCTCCTGGAACTTGAGGCAGGTCGCCTCCTGGCATCGCTGCTGCACCTCGTCCCAAACAGCGTCAACAGCCGCCATCCAAGGGTCTCGTGGGAAGCCCATCAAGTGATAGGCGCGGGTATTCCGGTAAAGGAACCCCCGCACCCTTTCAAGGCATGGGGGCTACTCTCCTCCATGGCAGACCGCACAAGCCCCATCAAGGTCTCCAGTACGCCGCCCTTGTCCACCACTGGATGCTTTGAGGCTCACTCGGCAAAGAACGCCGTGGCTCGGGAACGGAGCAGGCCTCACAGGTGATGCCGCGGCGAAAGGTGGCAGGGGCACATCGCCGCCAGCGGCTGTCAAAGGTAGATGAATGTCAGCACGGCAGGAGCAACGGGGCTACGACCAAAGAAAAGATAAGGGGAGCAGAATACCTGTCAAAGACTCGCCGGCCACTGAAAGAAGTGGAGCCGTCACGGCACCATGAGGGGCTCCCTCTACCCCGGCCTGAGTCGCAGCCGAAGAAAAGACGGCCACTGAAGGACCCATCTCCATCATTTCCGCCACGATCTCGGCGCCACCTGCAGAAAGAATAGCACGTGCGTCAAGTAGGATATGCCCCTTCGCCCCGGTGAAACCCGGTGAGCAGTAAAAAGAAGTCCACACTGGGGTGAAAGTCCATACCATCGTCTTCCCCAACTATCCCCTGTAGGGCTTCACCCTCCTCCAGCGGGGACCTAGCGGGAACCACGGCTGGAGAAGCAACCGTCACTGGAAGAAGAAGCGGAAGTCACCTACCGTTGCCTCGAAAGAAAAAAAAGAGGAAGAAAAGAAAAAGGGGGTACTTACTGGCGCAGTGCAAACCCCGCGGCAAGGCTCCTCCCTCGAGTAGTCCCGGGGCAAAGTCCGAAAAACTGGGCAGCTCATCCCTGGGGCCGGAAACCAATAAGCTATGAATCTCCTGGAGGGAGGGTGTCGACACAGCCCGATGCGCCATGTCCTCCCAGCGGACGCGCCCCCGGCACGTACCCTGAGGAAGAAAATGAAGCGGTCAGGTGTTCAAGCTCATAGCTATGACAATGCGCCCAGGGCAAAGGAGACGAAGGCACATATATATAATATAATATATGTATATGTGTGTGTACATGTGCGCGCTTGCCGCTCGCTCACCTGGTTCAGGTGGAGACGCCTGTGGGAGCCCCGTCGTGTCTGGGGATGGCGTCCCATCAAATGTGGGGTTGTAATTGTCCTCGGCGGGAGGGGTAGGATCCTCGCGCGGGGTCGCCCCAGCCACCTCTTCGCTCCCCGGAGTTTGCAAAGCTGCAGAAAGAACAGCAGCAAAATCAATGGCCTGATCGGGGAGAAAAAGGAAAGAGAGGACGAAAAGCTCCCCCCGGCCGGCAAGACAAAAGGCTAGGCTCACCTCCTCCAACCGAAGCGGAAGGCTCGGGGTCCCTCCTGAGCGCCTGGCTGCGAGGAGCCGACTTCCCTGCTCGCACGTCGCTTCCGACCGTGAAGTGTCGGGCTTCGGCATTGCCGCCGGAAGAATAAAGCTCTCTGTTCAAGCCAGAAACAAGGGAAGTCCCGTCAGCAAAAAAAAAAAAAGAGAGAGAAGAAGAAGAAGAAAACGAACATGTAACAACATACCACTTGGAGCCTGGGAAAAGGGTGGTGGAAGCACCACCTGGTCGAAAGGGACCTTCACAGCCTTGCCCGCCTCAACAATAGCATCCCAGAAATGCTGCAAGGTGGTCCCGTTCTCGATCCAACTGATAAACTCCCTCGGGCCGACGCGAGCAACTGAATGGCAGAGATGTCGCTCCCAAGCTCCCGACACGTCATGAGGGATAAGGGCAGAAAGCTCCGTGTCCACTGGGTACCCACAGTCCAGCAGGAAGTGGCGCCACCAAAAGTAGACAAGAGGCGGCTCTCCGCTGTCCCGAGAAGTCGCCGGACCGCCCTCGGGGCGCGCTAGGGGCTCTAAAGCCTCTGCGCGGGCTCTGCGCTCTGCTGGATCGGTGACCTGCGCCCTCGCTCGACGGCGGCCCACGATCGAGACTTTCCCCACAAGCTCTGGGAACTCCCGCTGGAGGAACTTCGACGTGATCGAAGAGATAGAGGCGCCCGCTCGAGACAAGTAAGCGCCCTCCGCCGCCTTCACCGCATCGGTGTGTTCCCGGAACGTCTTATTATGCCGGGTCCACCACCGGGCATACAGTATGTCCACGCGACCATCCCGCCGCTGCTCGGGGATGAAGAACTCCTGAGACGGGTCGCGTCTGATAAAAAAGCACCACCAGCTCGAAGCCACAAGGTGCCGATCCAGGCCCCTGTATGTCCTGTCGGGAAGCGAAAAATCGGCATTGGGAGGTACAGCCTGATCATACCCAAAGTTGCGTGCGAAGCGATGCGGGAAGTACGACTCCATGAACAGGGACCCCCCTTTGCGGAAGAGCAAAATGCTGGGGCGAATGCACCAGAGCCACTCCTTGCGGAAAGATGCGCTCGGTGCGGGACTGTGGGGGAGGCGGTAAACCTGCCCTCCCCTCCTCTCCTCGACATAAGGGCGGAAATCTCGCGAGCAGCAAGCATGGTCAAGTCCCGACTGCCCCGCCGATGGCACAAAAGAAAGTCGCCGGCGCGCCTCGTCTAATTGTCGCTGGTGTGCCTGTTCCGGACGATTCCAAAACATGAAGAGGAGCGGCATGGAGGGATTCTCCAGGCTGACATTGTGACACAGCTCGGGCAAGAGGAGACCAGCCCAGGCGCTCAAGTAGTGCGTCGGTAGGGGATACCCTATCGCGAGGGGAAGGGCTCGCCGTCAAGTCCCCCAAGCCATGGAAAATATTAGCCAGCGCCGCCGGGGCCAGGGCAAGCCGCACACCGCTAGCCAAGGAACAAGCCGGATAGATAACCTCCGGCCTAATGTTTCCCTCCTCCCCGAATGGGACAACGAAGGTACTCAACCAGTACACCAGGTATGCCGCCAGATAAGTCCGGTCTGGGAGCTGCCTCGGATTCCAGCCCCGACCCTGAGGCGCGTAGAGATACCTTACGTTGTCCTCCAGGGTGACTGATAGCTGCAAATAGTCTGCCGGATCATAGCTCCCGCTGGCAAACTCCTTGTGGAAGCAGAAAGGCCCGTTGTAGAAGAAGCGGAGCCAAGCATCGCAGCTCACCCTCACTGTCCCTTTGGAAGCACTGGGACATTCATCTTACCACACCGGGCCAGATCCCGCCAGACTTTCATCAAATAACGAAAGCTGTGGGGTAAGACATAGGAGCCCGAACCAGTGGACTGGTCCCGAAGGAGATCATTCAAACACACCTCCTCATAAAACTGGCCAGAGATCGGGAGACCAGAAATTCTGTGCAAAGCCCAAAGATCGAGGCATGCCTCCCCGTCCGCTACACAGAAGGTATTGAACCTCCGGTTGAATCGCTCCGCCAGGGCCTGCAGAAGCCCGGAATGACATGGGTAGCTGTAAAGAGCGGCGGCAACAGCATGGAGAAGGTCGACCCGAGCCAGCAACTGATGGTAATGATAAAGAACGCCCATCAACACTTCGTGGCGCCAAAGCGGAAGCGGTGAGACGAGATGACGGACCACCGATCATACCACCCCGGCCCTCCTTGCTCATAATCCGGTCCAGGAAACAGGACCGGTCATACCCTCCGACACGAACTCGGAACCGAAGGTAGTGGGATATGCCCGGTGAAGGTAGGCCCGGTCTTGGGCAGCCCGTGTACTTCCCACAAACCCTGTGCAAGCATGAGCTCCCTGACCCGGTCAGCGGGTTCCTGGCCAAAAAGCCCCAGTTGGCTCGCCTCTGGAAAATGCGCCTGTGCGGTGTAGTCCATAGGGAAGCTGGGATAGTGGAAACCACAAGTCCCCATCATACTGTCGCGGCCGACCAGAATAGCTCGCTCCAGCTGAGCTCGCTCGGATAGAAGAAGTCCGTCGGGGCCCTCCCAGTTGACCGGAACAAAACTCTGGATGAAGGGGAACAGATGCTCGTCCAGCGGAAAATGCCCGGGGTAATCACCGCCTCTCCGATAGCGGTACCCCCGCTCGGTCCGGTCCACCAGGCGCATGTCCACGACGCCCTCCAGCGGTGACGACTCCTCCAAGGCCCGAAAGCACATACCTTACGCCCTTATCGAGTCGCTCCGGGTCGTCCTCCCTCACCGGGGAAAGGGTGAAATACGGCATCAGATCCCCCGTCCGCCGCACGTCATCCTCTGAACGACGCGATGCCCGCTACTCTCCCCGCGATGCTTGGTGGAACGAGGCATCGTCAATCCTGCCAAATGAATTGTCCGAGCGTCAGGTGAAAGAACGTCGCAACAGGACAGAAGGACGAGACAACAGAAGAGAAAAAAAAATGTATCTCGAAGGCACCACGGGACACCCGCCGTCGTCTTCGTCTCCGACGGATGTCCCGTGGGGGGCATTTGTTGAACCCGGAAAATATCGGGGCTTAAACAAACCCCGGGCGACAAACACGCCCTAAGGGAACCGGGGATGAACTCCCGATCTCCCGCTCGGACATCGGGAACAAATGAACCCGAGTGCTCGCATCAATCCGGAGTGGCCCGGAAGCGGGGTGCCCGAGAAGCTCGTCGACGGCGAAGAATACGTACTCCGGATGCCAGAAACTCCGTGTCCGGATCAACGTTCGAAGCCGCGCCCGAAGCCGGAGGATTCGGAGAAGTCAAACGCACGTGCCTCCAGAAAACGGGGACAAACGCACGTGAGACGGCCGGAGAAGCACAAGCGGCGCACGTGTGCACGTGCGCGGCACGGCCGTCACCAACGAACAAGACACGGGAGGCCCACCGAGCTCTCTCCGCGAAAACCGGACGAAATGGCCAATGGAGGTGAGGCCCACCCCATTTATAGGGGGGGCCAGGCGGTGGCACCCCCGCCGTTAGGCGGGGTGCGCACCCCCGCCGGTTCGGCAGGGGGCGCACCCCCGCCGGGCCGGGCGGGGGGCCGCACCCCCGCCGGTTAGGCGGGGTGCGTGCCCCCCCCCGCCGGTTCGGCAGGGGGCGCACCCCCGCCGGGCCGGGCGGGGGCTGCACCCCCGCCGGTTAGGCGGGGTGTGCACCCCCGCCGTTCGGCGGGGGCCGCACCCCCGCCTTCGGCAGGGGGAGCCCCCCCCGCCGGTCCAGCGGGGGCCGCACCCCAGCCGGTTCGGCAGGGGGCGCCCCCCCCCCCGGTCCCGGGGGCCGCACCCCGCCAGTTCAGACGGGGCCGCACCCCGCCAGTCCGGGCAGGGTGTGCGCCCCCCCCGCCGGTTCGCGTGCGCACCCCCGCCAGTTCGCTCGCGTGCGCCCCCCTCCGCCGGTTCGCGTGCGCACCCCCGCCAGTTCGCCCGCTCGCGCGCCACCCCGCCGGTCAGTGCTTGCCTCGGCGCTCGCGCCCGTCCTCGACGCTCGAGCCGGAAGACCCCCGCCGGGGAGGGTACCCCCGCCGGTTCGATCCCCCGCAAACCCTATAAATAGGGGGGCATACCCCCAGTGTTCCGCATGCCACCTTCGGCCCAAAAATTACGCACAAGCTTCCTCCTTTGAGCAGGCACCTGCAAACCACTTCGGTTGGCCCGGGTGTGGTCCGTGCGCGAGCTTATATAGGCCGCACGAGTCGGGGGAGGTCTTCGACACCCGTTGGTGCTGTCTCCTTGGCGGGCCCTCCTGCGCTCGCCTCATAGAGACCACAGGTTGTTACAAGACCCCCGAGGCTCATGTTCTAAGTCCTCCGATGTCATAAAACGACATACGTCGAGGCACATGTTCTAAGTCCTCCATGTCATAAAACGACATACGTCGAGGCACATGTTCTAAGTCCTCCGATGTCATAAAACGACATACGTCGAGGCGCATACTCAAGTCCTCGGTGTCATAAAATGACACACGTCGAGGCTCCTGTTTAAGTCCTCCGGTGTCACGAAGACATACGTAGAGGCATGTTATCTTGTGGAGGCACAAACCCCCCACTAGTAACAAAAATGTACTCTTTACCATGTAAACGTCCGACGGAGGCACAAACACCCTGTCGTCGACGCCCATGTAAATGACTTGTTGTATTCACGTCCAGTGGAGGTATAAGTCCCCACTAAAGGCGTAAATGTAAATGTCATAAATATAAATGACATGAGCATGCTTGAATAAAATTGTGGAAATTCGCTTGTCATCTGCCCTTTCTTTAAATTTGGCATACGGTCTTTTAATAAACATTACGCATTCAAAGGTATTCGAGTGTTATACTCGATGTAAATGAAACATCGACTTCGGTCGGTGGGGAACGGTCCAGTACACGACCACTCCAATCGCCTTGAACGCGAGCGCACGCGGAAAATAAATGAAATGAAATTCGAGGGTATCAGGGTTCGCACCCAATACTCCTCGTAAAACAAATCTTTGTCTGTTTCCCGTAAACAGTCTGGCACGCCCAAAATTCGTCATTTCAGAAAAGAAGTGACGAAATAAAATAAATTGAAAATGAGGAAAGAAAAAAAAATCCGCGTTCCAACAGCCGCTGACTATAAGGGGCCCAAGTCATATCAACATGAAGTTGTACACTTTGTCCCAAATAGTCTTGACAAAGCCCATCCAGCGGTCGCGTGAGACACCCATGGTAAAGGCCCTGGTGTTATACTTTTCTAATACCCGCCTAACGGCTTCAATTGGCGGGGGATTTGCTGAATTTACCACCGTCTGGACTTTACCAACAAGGTAGTTCCAGACACCAGTGTCTTCGTCATCAGAGCTCGAATCGGCCGAGCTTCGGTGGGCCAAGTGATATTATGCTCGAAGGAGACACCAATCTCCAATGCTGGAGAATTTACAAAGCTGCCAGAATATTAACGAGCAATTATAAAGAGCATTCAGTAAAGACCAAGCAGCGAGAAATCAAAGAAAGTATCTCAACTCTATCAACATCTTACCTGGAGATGGGTTCCTTTCCCTATTCTCCATCCCAGAGTTTGGCGGTTGGACAAAGCCTGTTCCCCTGAATAAAATCCTTGGGAAGAGAGGGGAAGTCAACGGATGGGGAACGAAACTTCTGGTGGCGAGGCTGATGGGTCAACATTATAATTCATTGGTTCATCTGTCTCCTGATACCCCCTGCTACAGCCTGCCACTCCATCCACTTGGAAAGCAGAGTGGGCTTGCTGCCTAAAAAAAGGGTTCTCGGTATTTCCCCAAGGCGAGAGAAAAGGGTCGGCTGCTAGTGTCGGACACATGTCTATCGTCCCGGCCGCAAAAAGCTGTTCGTAAAACTCTTGTCCTTCCAAGAACAACAAGAATAAAAAGGAAATATGAATCATGGAAAAAAAAAGAGAAAAAAAAAAGGGAGAAAGAAAAAAAAGAAAGTACGTGATGGCTTGAGAAGACGAGCTTACCAAGAGGGGCCTCAGCTGCAACTGTGGGTTCTTCAACGGGCACTGGAATATAAACCTCACTTGGGACAGAAGAATACTGCCCCGATGAAACTCCCAGTTCGGCAAATGTGAACCTCGGGTTGTTATTACCTGCAGCTATTTCAGAAAATTCAAAATTGGGAGGAACTCATAATATTCATTCTCCGGCAAAATACCGACAGATGCTTGTGAAGTACTCCCATATTCTTCTCTAAGAATAGGAGAGCCCTCAGGTAAAGAGCCCTGGTCATCTGAAAGAGTAAGGGCGTTGTCTTCTTCATCTGTCTCATCATCTAAAAAAAAAAAACAACAAAAAAATGATGGTGATGAATTGAGAGAAAGATTGTGGATAGTAAGAAAAAAGAGGGAAAAGAATATACCGTTCAAAGGGGGACATTCCACTGCCTTACCCTTGTCAACCCTGCCTCCTCAAGAAGGGAGGGAGTGACCCTGATTACTCCTCCCCCCACCAATTCTTTGAGCCGGGGTATCTGAAGAATTCAAAAAAAAAAAATATGAAAAAAGGGGGATGGAAGGAGATACTTGAAGTAAAAAATATATATACATGTTGACTTGGATGGAGATCCAGGCACTAGCCATAGAAAATCAGCCTTGCAAATCTTACCCACTCTTTGCATGATGTTGCGGACATCATGAAGTGTCCTGGCATTTTCAAGGCGAGGTAAGAATTCTAAAGGCCCAGCATGGCCGATGGCAATAGTAAGGTGCTTCTCCCAGCGCACCCAACCTGGGTGGTTAATGCATTCAGGAGGAAGTCTAACAGATAAGGCAACCTCAGCGGAATGCCCAAGATCAGACAATAAATGCCCCCACCAATCATATTCCGGGAGATTACCATGAATATCCGTGGTCTTCCTTCCGAGAAGCTCAATGGGCTCTAGAAGCGGCATTTCCCCTTGATAATATTGCCTGCTGGAGTCAGAGATTGTTCTTCCTGGATGTTCTGGAATTATAGCGCTTAAGATACGAGCGCATTAATCCTCGGAAGTGTGCTTTAAGAAATTCCACGTTTATTGAAATCAAGGGCAAACCCTTTTCTTTAAACGGGATTCTTCAAACTTCCTCAGCTTTGCAGGAACAAGCAGAAAGATGTTGCTTCTGTCAAACCACCATGGGGCGTAGAATAAATCTATGCGCCCGGTCGCCTCGGGTGACGGAAGAATACATGTTGAATTCACTTCTTCACGACAGAAGTAGTTCCACCAGCTTGCTGCATTCATATGGAGACAATGGTCGTGCAAAAGGCGAACAGCCAATGGAAACTCTGCACTTGGTGGAACTGACTGGTCATACCCAAAGTTCCTAGCAAACCTTGAGGGATAGTAAGGCTCTAGTACAAGGCTTGATCCCCGGCGGTATACCAGCACACTCGGCCGAATACAAAGTAACCAGTCTTTATATAAAAGTGGGCCGAAACTCCTGCTATGAGGAAGGTGGTAGGTGACCCCATTAGGAGTTTGAACACTATAAGGTCGGACCCCCCGGGATATACGGCCAAATTGAAGAAGATACTGCTCGCCGTTCGGGAGGAAAGACAAACTATAGCGAGCACCTGTCAGCTGGGTTACTAAATCCTCGCAGGGTCGGTTTCTGAATAATAAAATCAAGGGAGCCGTCGGCCGAGGCAAGTCAACAATCTGGCAAAGCCCAGGCAGCAGAAGGCCGGCCCAGGCACTCAAGTAATGAGTGGGAAGCAGGGTTTTTCTATCCCGAGACTCAAATGTGAACTCAATGAGCCCAACCCATGGAAAATATTGGCAAGGGCGGCAGGCGCTATAGCAAGCTTATGGCCTTCTGCCAGAAGGCAGGCAGGATAAATTAAACCTGGCCAAATTAACTCCTCCTCACATAAGGAATGACAAAGGAAGATAGCCAGTATACCAAATATGCAGCCAAGTAAGTGCGATCTGGTAGCCGGCGAGGGTTCCACCTTTGTTCTCAGGGGCAAAGATATACCTCCCGTGATGGGGCTTTCTCACATTTAATTGATTATATTCCTCCAGGCAGCGGCCTTCTGTTGCAAAGTTATCAAAGAAGCAGAATGGCCCGTTATAAAAATAACGTAGCCAAGCATTCTGACTTACCCTCAAATTTAACAGAGGGGAGTCCGGGTCGTCCTTCCTCCCAATCAGGGCTAAATCTCTCTATACCTTTGTGAGGAAACGAAGGCTATATGGAAGAATGTACTGGCCGGTGCCATTGCTGCGATAAGTATGCAAGTCGTCCAGAACAACCTCTTCATAAAAGCCCCCGGATATCGGCAATCCAGAGATCCGGTGGAAACTCCACAGGTCGATAGAAGTCTCTTCGGCCGTACCAAAAGTATTCCATCGGGCATTGAATCTCTCCACTAATGCCTGAAGAAGTCCTGTGTGGCATGGGTAGTTATACAATGCCGCCTCAACGGCTTCATAAATACCAAACAGTTTTAAGATCTCTCCATAATGATGAAGAACTCCCATTAGCCACTCGGTGGCGCCGAAATGGAAAACACGAGAAGAGAGGACCGACCAACTCCCGTACCAACTAGGACTGGTCAGGTCAACAATTCGGTTCAGCAAACACCGATTGTCATAACCCCGGATATGTACCTGGTGTCGCAAGGCATGAGCTGCAAGCCATCAGTCTCTGGCTTTGTTTGGTGACGATTCGTCAAACTCCAAACTGTGGAGAGATCTTCCTTGGCCGGGTATAGCTATTCAGATCATGGCTGAATGGGCCCAGGTCGGCAATCGGAGGGAGTCGTTGCTGAACAGCAAATCCCAGAGGGAAACTGGGATATGAAAAAGCACAAGTGCCAAGAAGGCTGTCTCGGGACTTCAGAATAGCTGACTCCAGGTACCGCCTCTCTGCACTCAGGCAAGGGTCACCTGCAGTCATATGTGAAGGAAGAAAGTTCTGAATGAAGTTAAATAACTCCGGGTCAGTCGGAAGATGTGCGGGGTAATCCTCCTCCCGGGAGTAATGGTAAGCACCCTTCAGGCGGCTAATGCGTGATATGTCTACCCCGCCTTTGACAAGAAGGTTGTCAGAGTCCACCTCTGCTACATTGTTATTTCCACTATCCAGTAAGGAAGAGTTCTTGCTTGTAATACGGGATTCTTCTAAACTCGGCATCATATCGTCGAGAAGAACCACTTGTCACGGGTTCGTTGGGTGTAATCATTACGGCTCAAGTATCCTCGTCCCTGAGGCATTTTGAAGACCTGAAAAAGGAACATAAAAAGGAGGAGGATAAGAACCAAAGAAAGGGTGTTGAAATACAAACCTACCAGCAAAATGAAATCAGAAAGGGACAACTAAAGTTAGCCCGGAATAAAAGGCAAATTGCTATGGGTCATATGTCGTTTCTCCTCTGAGAAAAGAGAAGGAAGATAGGGAGAGAGCAAAAGCATTGACCTAGTGCAAGAACAAAGTCGGAAATTGACAATTGAAGGGCAGTCCAAGCTATAAAAGAGACTGCTATATGAAACACACGGGCTACGCGCCGTCACTCCAACTCCGACACGTACCCCGTGGGGGGCATTTGTTGGAACAGAAAATATTTATATGTGTATATGTTGGATGCTTGTTAAGAGGAGTACCAATGCTCTCTTATATAGTGGTCCAACAAGTCAAGTAGGTGGCATTCACATGTGGGCAACTAATCAGTTAGTTAGCCTATGAAAGGAGGGTGGCTACCTAACCGGAAGTTGGTAACTACCGATAAAATGTTGACCTCACCTAACTGGTTTAACGGCCTGATTAAGAGGACAAAACGGTTATGATTAGGGTAACCCCAAGGTTACTTAAAGTCATAACTTAATCCAAGTTTCTTGTTGAAAGCCGTTCGAGCTCTCAGGTGGTGTCAAGCACCCCAAGCAAGTGGAGATGCCGAGGAGAATAAATCTCCGTATGAAATACGGCACGGAAGAATTCCGGCATCACAAGGTCTACAAGACCAAATGTGAAGAGTAAATACAGGAACAAGTCCGCCACGAAGGCTCCAAAGACTTGCAATTCTCCGCCCAGGAAGGCTCCAAGAAGGCGCGAATTTTCTGATTTCAAAATGGCAAGACCTCTCCAAAATGTTGAGGGGGAAGGCCTATTTATAGAAATTTCCCCCTCCTAACCGATGAAAGCATCATCGGTTAGGGGGTTTTTTCCCCTAATCGATGGGGCTGTCATCGGTTAAGGGGACTTCTCCCTTAACCGATGGAAGCACCATCGGTTGGAGGTGGCACTACCATCGGTTAGAGGGGACTCCCCTCTAACCGATGGAAGTTCCATCGGTTAGGGGAGAAGGGTTCCCTAACGATGGGACTGTCATCGGTTAGGGGGCCTCTCCCCTAACGATGGGACTGTCATCGGTTAGGGGAGCTCCCCCTCCTAACCGATGAGGGTTCCATCGGTTAGGGGGGATTCCCCCTTCTAACCGATGGAACCTCCATCGGTTAGGGGGATGGCCCTTAACCGATGGAACTCCCATCGGTTAGAGGGGCCTTAACCCTCTAACCGATGGAAGTCCCATCGTTAGGGGGAATTTTCCTCTAACCGATGGAACTCCCATCGGTTAGGGGTCCCCCATCCCACCGTTGTAAGGGGGGGCCTTCCTCTATAAAAGGCAACCCCCATTCCCCCTAAAGAAAAAAAAGAGGAGAAGGAGGAAGAGGGAGAGGGGAGAAAGAGAAGAAGCCCCATTGCTGTCCCCTTTCTTGAAATTCCAAGGAATAGAAAATCCCAAAATTTTCCGTCTCATCCCCAACCTCCTTTCTTGTGTGTGAAGGTATCAAATTCCCTTCCCCACCCGAGTTGAGGGAGAAAATAATGGGGTCATCCGCGTACGACATTGGCAAGCTTCATCGTCTTAAGTCCATAAATAACGGCATCGGCCTACATGGGCTATAGGTTTTAAATACCGTCCATCTTTGGACATATGGTGTTTAAATACCTTTGTAAATCCGTGCTCTGAATGCTATGCATCCAGGTGCATATGTGCCACCTCCCATCGAGTTCTAAGTCTCTGGGATGGTGTGTTTGTGCTTATATGTATATGTTTCTTAGGGGGGAAACTCTGCCCAAGCGGAGATTCTGTCCGAGAACGTATTCGTATATTCACAAATTTTGTTTTCACGAATATGTTTCTTAGAAGAAACTCTGCTTAGTGGAGATTCTGCCTAAGAACATATCTATAAAACTCAAATTTGTGCTTATACATACATGTTTCTTGGAAGGAAACTCTGTCCATGTCAAAGTTCCTTCTAAAAATGTATTCATATAACCACAAACTCGTATTTATATGCATATTTCTTAGTGGAGACTCTGCCCAAGCGGAGATTCTGCCCAAGAACGTACTTGCATGTTCGCAAATTCACACTCATATGTACATACTTCTTAAAGGAAATTCTGCCGGACAGAAATCCCTTTTCCAGAGGAAACTCTGGGAGCTCCCGCCTCAGCGGGGATATAGCTCAGAAGCATATCCATAAGGCAATGGGGATTTTGTGTTTATGTATACGTTCTTTAGCAGGATTTCCATTTGAGTAGGATCTTTACTCAAAAGAAACATATCCATATAATTACGAATATGTGCTTAGATGCGTATGTTTTCTTGGGGAAACTCTGTCCAAGTGGAATTCTGTCAAGGAACACTCTTACATAACCATGAGATTTCAATTCACTGACAGAAACTCTGTTTAAATGGAGATTCCATTCAAGAAGATATTCATAAAAAAAAAGAGAAAGGAAATCTGCAAATCCATGGGAGTGTTGCCCAGATTCTCAATACACACAAAACCCGGAAATAACCTGCGGGTGTATATCCATTCCGAACAAAGTTCAAATCATATGGGTCCATGAATATATACCCGTTCCATTTTCAAAATCATATTTTACACCCAAAAAAAAAAGGCAGTCACACCATTTCAGACTATTCAAAATAAAACAAACTCGAACATTTTCAAAAGAATAAAATGCATTTTCAATAAAAAAAAAGGGGGGGAAAAATATCATGTTAGGACTTTCTAAAATTCTTTATACATATATGTTCTCATCCTTGTTATGAATGGTATTCGAGTTAAAGCCGGTGCCAAACAACACCAAAGATTTTAACTTGATATAAATATAACATCGATTCCGATCGATGGAGACAGAGGTCCAGCACATGCTACTCCAATCATCTGATGTATAGATACGGGACTCAAGAAGTTCAGATAAATTACGGCGCACCCGTGTTTCCCGGACATCTTTCATTGTCTGTTTTACAGACACCCCATTCGTCCATTTCAAGGACACCAAAACCTTTCCTCCGCATTGCGCGGACCTTTTTTTGTCTACCAGACAGATTGGCACGCCCCGCGAATACCGAAATCTAAAATATGTGAAATGATGAATACCTTCAATCCAAAACACAATGGAATGAACCGGAACGAATAAAGATCCGAAATGGAACCATAAGTTTGTGAAATCTCCCGTGCACAAGCCCCCCTCTCCAGGTAGGGATCTCCCTACACAGAGGGAGGTCCCTCCGGGTAGGGGGAACCCTCCTACCCGGAGGGAGGGTACCTCTGGGTAGAGACTTCCTACCCAGAGGAGTCTTCTCCTCCTTGGCTCCCTATAAATATAACCCCCGAGCCTCGTCGGGGGTTGTGATACTCTCTGTGCTTCTTGTGACGAAAGGACCTTTGGGCTTCATTCCTCGGTGTTCTTTCGACGAAGAGTTGTTTGTATTTTGTCTTTGCAAGTGCTTGGTGCTTCCTCTTGCAAGTGGATTGAAGTTGTAACCTTCTTCGAACTCTTGGTCTTGTTGACCTCATACCGTCAAAGATCTTTTGAAACTATCTTCTTCTTCGAAGTGTTGTTCTTCTTGAACTTCTACTCCGTTGAAGGATTTAAAATTGGCCTTCGTAATAAGTCTTTTCTTGACTTAAAAGACCGAGACCCAAAACTACTTAAGTAAATATTGGATCAGTATGAGTATTTCCAACATTCCTATATACATGCCCATTGTAAATTTCGGGGTCCAACAAATGCCCCCTACGGGGTACATGCCGGAATCGAGGATGACGGCATGTGGCCCGTGTAGATATTTGAATGGGCTATCATGCTTGCTCTGCGAAGCCCTTGCCAATAATTTATTACTGACTTTGATTCTTCATTCGGCTAAGCTACTTTACTGCTTCTTTGACTTTTCTTTATCTTTGCTCTTGCATTTGTATTCTTTTCTTTCTAAGTGAAGGTTTGATGCATCGGCGATTCGGACCGAACCGGGTTTCTCTCGATTCGGTTCGATTCACCTGAATCGATTCGCATGGAGGGCCGATTCTCTTAAATCTGGCCTTTTTTTACTAGTTCTCGGTTTAGGCCTCTTGTAAATATGTTTCATCATATTCAATGACATTTATGTCATGTTGCTATACAAACATTTATTTTCAATCAAAAAAAGCATTAGAAGAGTGAAAAAATTGAAACTCATTAATAGAAAGATATTTACATTGCACAAAGTAAATATAACGATCAAACTCTAAATTCCAATGCATAATACAATGACTTACTCTAATATCCCCAATGCCCCTGCTGATATGGATCATATGCATTTCATTGGGACTGGCTAGGCACTGACTCTGACTCATCTGACTCTGAGGGTAGCTCTCCAATAATGTGATAACCTTTTCTTTCAAACACAAAATTACGATACTTATCCCATGTTATCATGGTATGGTATCTCTGTCGAAACAACCTGAGATAATGGTCCCACATCTGGTAGCCAGGATGGACTACATTCAGTTGTGCCATCTGTACATTCTCCAAAGGAGCAAAAACATGAACTCGAACATGAACAGAAAATGCTGCAGGAGGATACATATATGGAGATGGACCAAGGTAGCCTGTTGTGGCAGTGTACCCACTGTACCCACTAGAGTAGTCTGTGCTAGTGAACTCGGGTGATAGCTTATCCACCCTCTTTCTTGCAGTCTCCGCTCGAACATATTTAAGGTGTTCAATCATAAGTTTTTTAACTTCACTTGGCCCCATTTACAACCCTGCAAGTCATGGTAACCTGCTAGTCGGCCACCTGCAAGGTGCTTCTTCAACCGGGAGACGCCACCTCCTTGTCCCGTAAAGCTACAATAATTGCACTGAAGTTGTGTCTACTGCCCCAACATGGTGCCATGTTGCCACCCAATATCATCACTAGAGCCCTTCTTTGGTGCCATCTAGAGGGACAAATGGAAATTAAATATATTAACACTAAATTTATTCGAATTTCAGAATTCGAACACTAAAAGAAAATGTTCTTATATGATAATTTTTTCCATGGACATGATCATACAACTTCATTCACACCTCTGTAGAGTGTTTGTAAATTTTCAAGTTTTATTTTTTTTGTAAATTTTAAAACATTTATTAATCATGCAGGAACATAAATAATTTTAGCTCCAATTCATTGGAATCAACTTCTAACCATGATTTAGAAGTTATACAGAATATTGCTATCAAATTTTAGTTCTTCAAAAGAAATAATATTTTTTATTTTTATTCAGAAATTCAAATTTTAGGAAAAATCTCCAAATCTATATGAAAAACTTGCAGATCTTGATGAGAAATGGTTGCACACCAATCAATTGCAACATCATTTACCATGAAGATCAAAGTCATACACCAAGGAAAAATTAGAAAAATGAAGGAATATGGTGGCTTACCTTCAAACCCCTGTAGAAACTCCAAAAAACTTGAAGAACAAGGCTTGAATGCCTCTAAATCCATGTCCAAATAGCTTCAAACTCACGTTGGAACCCTCCCTAAGTGTTTTGGCATGGAGATCTAGGGTTTTTTTCAGAGAAAGAGTGAAAACAAGGGGGAGAAAGAGGGCTCCGGCGTGCTGCGCTGCGAATTGGAACTGTACAGTCCCTTTCACATTGCATCGGTCGACACCCTTACGAATCGGATCGGACGAATCGGGTCCGAGTCGCCTGAATGATCGGATCCGGGCAAATCGATGGGAATTGCGCATCGGATTTCCTGTGATTCGCATTGATTCGTCCGAATCGGGCCGATTCGCTCCGATGCGCCAAACCATGTGTTCATCATGTCTCATGGCAAAGAATCTCTACTCACAAGGATTATGCCCAGAGCACTCGTGATGACCCAGCCTTATCGACCGCCCCGATGCCTTCCTTAGGGTCACCTCGTGTGACAAGAGACAACCTAATATACTGGATCGCGGACATAGCATTGTTGCTGACAGGTCCGTTGAAGATTGTTTGGAAGATGAAGTTAATACTTCTTTAATCAAGAGGAAGAAAGGGATTTATGTGTACCAACGTGCGGGGATTACCCACAATATTTTTCATTGGACAAATATTTGTTTCCCTTTATTCAAAGCTTTGTTCCAGCTCATATGGACACTTGTGATCCTTGTATATTAGCAGAGCGCCATTACTTGGAGGCGGCTATCTTGGAAGCTCGGGATAGCCTTTTTGAGACTTGCGCCTTTTCTTTCCTAGCTTCCCTTGGGCTTCGCTTATCAGAGCTGGCTTCCCTCGGTAGCTGAATTGGGCTTCTTTAGTCATAATCGCGACTGTCATACTCAATCGCGTATCCTTGCCCCTGCGACCTGGGATTTGCATGGTCGTCATTAGGCTCCGGCTCACACCAGTGGCCTATTATTAATGCCTTGTGATCCTCAATATGTTGCCGATAGATATGACAAGTCATGTCTTCTTGATAAATTATTGACAGCACTGCACCTAGTTGTATGGCAAATGGTCGGTACTCTCTTCCCATATTTCCATTCGGGGGCTACAGAGTGGTTGGTGGGCATTTTGCATCATTATAGTGAACTCCTGAGTTTAACCAAAATTCGAGATGTCGTAGTTGCTACTTTGTATGATTATCCTTGTCACACAGAGTTACTTCAGGCATTTGCAGAGTGATTCAATGTTCGTTTGGAATACCTTGGGGACGACCGAAGGTGAAACCACCATTGACCTTGTGGAGTTTTCATAGAATAATAGTCTGCCGATATCTGGGCTCCCTTACAAAGAAGTTGTTCTCAATGACTTACATCATAATAGGACTACTGGCTCGGGGCAGTATATTCTCCCTTATAGTTTCCGATATTAACGAAGGTATGGCGAGATCTGGCCCGTGCTAGAGGAAGAGATGGTCGATCATGCTCTTCAAGCACCATCAGGGTCAGCCAAAATGCCTAGCTCTATTTTTTTCTATAACGGGCCATTTTGTTTCTTCAGGAACTTTGCGACGGAAGGTACTTCTCTGAAATAATACAAGCATTTGAAATCAAAGACCCAGCGACGCGGGCGCTAATTATATGCTCCGGAAAATGAGGGTGGAACCCACGCAATTTACGAGATCGCACCTATCTTGCTGCGTATTTGGTTTATTGGCTGACCACTTTTGCAATGCCCCATGGGGAAGAAGAATTAAAAGGCTGGGGCTGATATACCCTGCATGTCTTGGTTGAAGGTTATAAGCTTGCTATAGCTCCAGCCGCTTTGGCCAGTATATTTTATGGCCTGGAAACCTGACTTCACATCCCTCTCCTCATGATCGGAAGATGTTGATGGCTACCCACTATTTAGTGCTTGGGTAGTCTTCTACTACCAAGTTTGTGCCGAAGTGTGGACTCATCTAGTCCAATGGCTCCCCTAATTTTATCATTCAGAAATCGGCCCTCAGAAAATTCACTGAACCAACTTATCGAAGCCCACTGAGCTTTATGTTTTCTCCCGGCGGGGGAACGAGGGCTCTTGCAGTTTGATCGATTTTCTCGTGGCTTCAGACCATATAGTGTCATTGAATCGATCGGGGTAACATATCATCTGCCACATTGTGGAGGCTCCGACCAGTCTCTTTATGAAGATTGGCTATGTTGCATTAGGCCAAGTATATTGGCATTTCGCAAAGGCAACATACTTCTTTTGGAGCCATATTATCCCTCTCGTTTTGCTAGAAATTTTGGCTATGATCAGTCAGTCCCCCCAAATGCAGATTTCCCATTGGAGGCACGCATTTGTCGCGATCACAGCGTCCATTTGGTTGCTGTTTATTAGTGAAATTATTTTCGCAGACAGGAACCGAAACCCGGTTGCATTCTGCCTACCCCAGATGCAGTGGAGCGGATTGACATTTACTATGCACGATGGTGGTTCAAGCATAGTAATATTTTTCGGCAACCTCTTCAACGCTGAGAGAAGCCGAAGAGTCTCGCCTAAAGAAAAGGGGATTGGCTCCAATCCTTATTGAAGATTCTTTTCTTCACCGCCACTTTTCTTGCCTGGCAAATTCATGTGCAAAATTTTGTGATTTCTGGGTGGCGGAGCATGGTCCTCACTTAGCCGATAGGTTTTGTTATTTCGGCATAATGAAGCCATTGGAACCTTTACAAATTCTTTCGGGGAAAGCTCCACCCATTATGACGACTCCTCAACTTATTGCTGGTGGAGTCACTTTTTGTCTGATTGTGACTATGCTCTTGACATTCCTTTGTCAACAAAACTGCCTCCGGAAAGTTTTACCACCGAGGCATGGGAGCGTTGGGAAAAACATTTAATCAACGCCATTGGATGTGCAAGACCACTAAAATGTCTACCCTTGATTGAAAATGCATCCACCCTTCAAGATATTTGGGATACGGTGAAGAAGACGAGCAGCGCTTGCGGAGTTGAATTCAATCAACTGGTATCAGCGCCTTCGTTTTCTTCCAAGCCAATAGGTATTGAGCAGTCTGGCTCCTTCCTCTACTTCTGTTTTCTTTCTCCTTTTTTTCTTAATATCTTTCTTATTTATATATTTTTTGGATTTTCAGCAATTCCCATTTCTGGGATTACCGAAGGCAGGAGCGCCAATTCTCCTTTAGGCGTCCCTTCTTCTTCGAGGAGTATTAGGACCAATAGAGGTGATGGAGTTATAGACTCCACTCTGCCCTGCGGTAATTGTTTCCCTGCATTTTCATTCTTCATCATCATTTTTTTCTTTTTGCAATTCTCCATCTTTCTCCTTTTTTTCTTAGGCCCTTCTACTTCAGACACTGTCGTTTCTTATGGTAGGGGGGCGGTTGAAGATGCAAGCGCAGATGGTTCATAAACGCCATAAATGTATATGAGCATATCTGTGGAAATTTATTTCGTCATCTACTTCTTTTAAATCTTGGCATAAGGTCTTTTAACAAACGTATCGCATCGAAGGTGTTCGAATTTTTTACTCGATGTAAATGAAACACCGACTTCGGTCGGTGGGGAACGGTCCAGTACACGACCACTCCAATCACCTAAAAATACGAGCGCACACGGAAAAAATGGAATGAAATATCCGAGGGTTCCGGGTCTTTACCCGTACCCCTCATAAAATAAATCTTTGTCTGTTTCTTGTAAACAGTCTGGCACGCCCACAGAGAAAGAAAAATAAATAAATATAAAAGCCTCCGAGGCGAAAGCAACGGAGGGGATCTAAATATTCCGCATTCCAACAGGGACTTCTCCCCGGTAACTGAAGTGCTTTCATCTGAGGCTGTGGGGGAAGATAGAGACCCTCAGGCGTTGGATATGAATGATGAATTTCCGGTTCATGGCACTTCATTTGGAATGGCGGCAATTGATGATGACCATACCACCTTTTCATTTGATGATTTAGGATTTCCAGTAGAGCAATATCCTCCTCCTGCCACGGTTGAGGAGTATGTACCAACGGCAGTAGGGGAATTCCCTGCTGGAGAGTCAATTTCTGAAGGTACTTTCTTCCGAGCCAAAGTGTGGCCCATTTGACCTCCTTTATACATGTTACATGACATTTATACATCATGTTGACTTTCTTTCTGCTCAGATGCCTTGGATTTCTTCAGGGCAATTTTCTCGAAAGGGGAAACCATTCCATATCTCGCACTTTAAGCCGGCTCTTCTCTCCCATTTTTGGAGAACACGAGAGATCCTTTTCAAGAGATGCGCGTCCATTCTGCCTTTCAAGTGGGTGACACCACTGGCGATGACCATGCTCCCCAGGGCAGGAAGTATTATTTAGAGATGTCCGCCTTATCGGGAGACATAGGGGACTCTTATTCTTATCTGACAAATTTACCATCTTTATCTCATAGTATTTATACCGAGGATTCAGGCTTTTCTCGACCCTCAGATCCCGAAATAGAAGAAAGGAACTCTTCATTGGGTAAGGAGGAGGAGCAGACTTTATTAACATTGGTCTTTTTCCTCCCTCCTTTTTTTGAAGCTTGTATTTCATCTGCTTATTTTCCTTACTGATCGTTTTTCTTTCGCCGCTAGTTTATGTATTCAGCAGATACTTCATCGCAATCTAGTGATAGAGGGTTTCAACTTTCAACCGATAGAATTGGACCTCTTTCCAGAACATGGTGTGGAGTGGCCGACCGGGATTCAGCCTGCTTCACTCCCTTTGAGCGAGGGTTTTCTTGAGTCACTAATCGGGAGAGTAAGAGCCGTAGTAAGAGTAGAAGACCTCCCATCAATTGAGGTTGTAAGGCATGCCCTTGAGCAAAACATTGCGGCTGCTTTTTATAAGGGGCTCTCCAAAGATCCTTAGATGATTGTTGTTGAAGAAATTTGGGACGAGGTGCGTCGTCTTCATGCAACCACGGTCTGGGAACCCTATAATCGAGAGATCCAAGCTTTAGAGACCGAAGTATCTTCTTTGACTAGTGAAACTGATGAATTGAGCTCCCACGTAGACGAGATGCAAAAGCGCCGAAAGACATGGGAGTCAGAAGCAGCCGAAGAGACAAATAGGGTTGCAATATTGCAACGTGAGATTGGTGATTTGAGTTCTTCCGCAGACATGAAAGCCAAACAAGTTGAAGATACACTGATGTAGAAGGTTGCCCTTTCTGAGCAACGATCCAAGCTTCATAGATCTATTTCCTCTAAAGACAATTGGATTGAGAAGCTAAAGAAGAGAAGAAGCCCCGCTGTCTTTGCTTCCTAGTATAGTATTTGTATACTGGTTCTTTTGCCTGACTTGTATATTGTTGTTGTCACCCTCTGTAAATTTATAACAGAGTGTCTTGGAACTTTGTAAATAAAGAAATGAGGACGATTTTGAAGAATCCACTCATTCTCCTTCTTCTTTTCCTTTTTTTTTTCATTACCAACTCCAACGCCCTTTCGAGTTTTCACCGAAATTGGCTCCCTCTAGCTTTTTCCAACGCGCCTTTTCAGGTTTTCACATTGAGGGGTTATCTATTTTTTCCTGAGACGTTTTTTCGGGTTTTCACCTCAGCTAGATTTTTTGACATTTTTACCCTTAAGAATACAGCAAACTATATACTTAAGTCTGCCGAGGCACCTCTCTTTTTTTCTCTCTTTTTTCTTTCTTTCTTTCTCTTTTTTTTTTTTTGAAATCTGATACTCATTCAGTTTGATTGTGATTTAGTTATTTGTTTGATTTGTGATGGTTGAAGAGGTGAGGATTTGATTTTGGATATAACCTACCTTTGTGGTTTACTGGCTAAAATATGGAGTTTTGATTTTAGGTATAACCTACCTTGATGGTTTACTGGCTATGGTTTAGGTTTGATTTGGCTTAACTTACCTTTGTGATTTGCTGGCTAAGATTTGATATTTGATTTGGATATAGCCTGCCTTGATAGTATACTAGCTATGGTTTGGATTTGATTTGACTCAACATACCTTTGTAGTTTGCTGGCTAAGATTTGATATTTGATTTGGATATAGCCAACCTTGATGGTATACTGGCTATGGTTTGGATTTGATTTGACTTAACATACCTTTGTGGTTTGCTGGCTAAGATTTGGGATTTTGAATTAGGTATAGCCTATCTTGATGATTTACTGGCTATAGTTTGGATTTGATTTGGCTTAGTCTACCTTTGTGGTTCGCTAGCTAAGATTTGAGATTTGATTTTGGATATAACCTACCTTGATGGTTTACTGGCTATAGTTTGGAATTTTGGATTGGATATAGAAACACGAGGAGTAAGAGACGCGAAACAACTCCCAACCTTCATTCATTCACTTGTTCCTTATTCAGAGATGGATATTGTCTTCTCTTCTATACAAAGAGTGACATTAGCTTCATGCCTTGACGGTATTCGGGGATTTAGGATATAAGTTGTATAGTGGACATATAGGAATTTAATTTCTTTGTCCCCATCTTTGATAGACTCCAGTTTTAGCATCGATCCTTGGAGAGGGGTATCTTTTCATTCTTCTTCAGTCTCTCGCCTATTTTGGTGATTAGGTCTTCTTTTGATAGTTGACCAGAGAATTCATGTTCTGGCGCATGGTATAACTTTAAATACTTTCCATTGAGCGAGGAAAGGGCACGATGCCTTTATGGTCCACCAGCCTGTATGCGCCTCCTTCATATACTAGAGTGAGAATATATGGGCCAAGCCAAATGGGTTGCAACTTGCCACTAGATTTTCCTGCCATTACTTCTTTGCATTTGACCATGACTAGATCTCCCTGCTTAAATACTCTGGGTCTTGCCAATTTGTCAAATGCGCGAGCCATTCTAGCTTGATATGTTTGGAGACATTTGTATGCTTCAAGTCGCTTTCCTTCTAAATTAGAGAGCTCCTCGAGCCTCCTTTCTATTTGACTTTGTTCTTGACCTTGAATTCCAACTTGCATTGCCACCCGATAGGATGCCATTTTAATTTCTATAGGTATCATGGCCTCTGCCCTATATACCAAAGAGAAAGGCGAACAACTGGTAGGGGTCTTGTAAAATGTTCGATAAGCCCATAGAGCTTCATGAACTTTTTCTCCCCATTCACGCTTCCGGCTGCCAACTATTTTAGCGAACAGCTTACAGAGTGTTTTGTTGAAAGCTTCTACTAACCCATTGGCTTGTGGATTGTAGATTGATGACGTTCTCCAATCAATGTGAAATTTAGCTACCAAGGCATATATTGTCTGATTTCGAAATGGTATCCCATTATCAGACATGATTCTGTGAGAGGTACCAAATTTGTATATTATATGTTGTTTGACGAATCTGGTAATAGCTTCTCCTGTCACTTCTCTCAATGGAATAGCTTCAGCCTATCGAGAAAAGTAATTTGTAGCAGCCAATATGAATTTATGACCTTGGGATGAGGGTGGGAATGGTCCACAATATCCATTCCCCATTCTGTAAAAGGCCAAGTTGGAGCTATAGAATGTAGTGTATTGGGTGACTTTCTAGGCACGGGGCCAAAAGCCTAACATTAATGACATGTAAGGGCATATTGAATACAGTCCGCGTACATGGTAGGCCAGTAGAAGCCTTTCAATTTAATATTGATTTTCATCTTTTCACATGCTTGGTGTGCACCACACAATCCAGAGTGGACTTATTGCATAATGATTTTGTCTTCTTTCAGAGACAAGTATCTGAGAAGAACTGACCTCTCTTTTTCATGGAACAATCTATACAATTGATCCCTTATTAATTGGTATGATGTAGCCCTACGTAAGAGAAGGTAACCAGCCCTTCTTCATTTTGATAATTGGCTTACGTCAATCTTCATATTGAATTGCTGCACTTTCTTCTGTGCTTTGTACTTCCATAATTGTGAGATTGGGCTCACTGTCGATGACACTCGGCACGAGTCTTCTATGTCGGACCATTATGTCCAATTCCCCTTTGGGAGGTAGTTTTATGGTAGAGGCCAACATGGCTAAAGCGTCTGCCTGTGAATTCTCACTTTTTAACACATAGGCTATGTCGAAGAACTAAAACTTTTCTTTGAATTCCATAACCGTAGCATGGTATGGAATCATCGAACCTCATACTAGCCTAAAACTTTTCGGATGACCAGTTGTGAGTCACCATAAATTTGTATGCTTTTAAGTTTTAATACCTATTTCAAGAGCCAGCCAGAGCCCAATAATTAGAACCTCGTACTCAGCTTCATTGTTGATTAATGACTTTATAAGAGCACAGGAATTATATAAGATTCCTCCCTGTTGAGTGACAAGGACGATGCCCGCTCTAGTGGTGAGGCTGACAGAACTTTTTGCTTATATGCTACACCAATTTTACCTGTCAGTTTGCGTGAATTCACTCTGGTTCGTTCACCTGTGTTATCATTTCATGCAATCACCAATGCACCTGTGTTATTATGTGAATTTACTGAACAAGAAGATAATCGTATCAGCCACCTTTTGAAATGTGAAAATGTTACATTTTGTCTTCTCCAGGCAATGAGAAGTGGTTTGCTTTTTCTTCTTCAACCTAGCTGTTCATATCCCAAACCAACTACAATACTTTCATGAAGGACACGCAAAAACAAAGAATACCCCCATTTGCTGACTGGCACACAGGAGAAATGCAGGACCTCTACCCTGAGTTAATTTAGATCTTTTGTATAATTTTATCCCAAGGGTCAAAAGGATATACATAAATAAATAACAGGCTCCTAATATATTCCCAATGGATGTGATAATCCTAATTGACTTCTTGGACCAGGATAGAATGGCATCTAATATCTACACGAGCATCTCCAAATATGCTTTCGTGCATGAGATGCTCAATGCAGATTTGAGACTTTAGAAATTATCTATGTTGGTACCTGTCAATTAAATAGCATCTTGCCAAGAATGCATTAGAAGAATCAAATATTTGTGCTCACCTTCTATGTTTTTATTAGTTTCAGAACGAAAGTATGCAAATCAATTATTATTTCCTAATTGTATTAGGTGCATTTCACAGAGTTAGCAACATGCTTATTACTTTTGAGTGAAAGTCAGACAAACAAGATGAAGGAATAGGTATCTGTTAAGCCAGTTGACAAAAGGCACTGTATGGAGAATAAAAAGACTCATTGAAAATTTGGCCTCAATAGCCAAATTATGCCACTGCAAAAATTCTGTATATAAACATTTCAGAGACAAGAAAAAACAAATATAAGAAGAATCAATAGTAGAGAGTAAATCAAGAAACCTCTTAAAGACAGCAACTGCTGATACTACTGTTGATGTGTTCAGTTGTAGTGTCCCATCCCAGAGCTTCTCAGTAATTCTTGGAGCAACTTTTATGGAGGGAAGTTTGCTTGTTGAATCCATACTAAGAGAAGGCCTTTTTTCATGAGGTGCAGCAGATTTGTTGACTGAAATACCAATGTTCTGTAAAGCTTCCACTTTTGACGAATTATTTCCATTCCTACCATCCGAATCATCCATCTTTTTGGAAGCTTGGGCTTCATTTGAACTTCCATTCATCCTTGAATAATCCAATAGTGTCGTTTTACAATCAGATGCCTTTTCCCATTTGCCAGATTCATTCTTCTCTTGATTGTTGGCACCGGAACTAGCACCAGCATTTCCCGATTGATAATATGGTGATTGTCCTTCAGTTTTGGGGCGGTATTGAGATCCAGCTTGATTTCTTTCCATGACAGCAGAATTTTGGGGAGGGGATGTAATGTTGAATGTGGAATTAGGGAGTCCTGACATACCCACATTATAACCATCCTTTACAGACTCAACAGGTGTTCCAATGTAACAGACGTTTCCACTAAAGTTTCTGCCATCAAATTTTGCCTCAGTATTACCCAACTCAGTACTATACATTCCAGGCTGACAAAACTCAGAAGAGTTGACACTTCCTTGAGATGCACTTACCGGATGAAAAGAAACATTCTTCAGTGAAGGAAAATTTCTCATGGTTGGGTTTATAACACCCGATGGGTTGAAATTCATGGGGACCTTTTCTCTAGACACAGCATCTTCACTGGCGTACGACAGAAATTTTCCTGCATCAGCCTGACTGGACAAACCATACATTAAATGTTGTGAATTAGGAAGCTGAGGATACTTCCCAACTGATGTATGGCTTTGATGAGATGGTTCAGTTCGATAGAATGTGGATTGGGAATTGTTTAAGCCAGGTTTTTGGAGGGTCACTCCTTCTGTTTGCAAGCTTGTAGAGAAGTTAATTGGATCTCGGAATAGGTAGTCTCCAGATCGAGACAACATAGTATTCGTTTCTTCAAATTGTACATCTTTCTCTGTAAACATAACTCCTTGCTGAGTCGTTGCCATGTAAAGTTGATGCTGTGAAATCATCGCACCAGACACATCTTGCAATTATCTCCAAATTTTCCTCTATAAAATGAAGGAACAACATCTGAGATTGTATTGCTCATAACAAAACTGTTTTCCCCTTTTCCTGAAGGTTCATCCAGAATGGTTTGTCAGACTTAGATCTACTAGTGATATTTAGAAAGTTCCTTTTTTCCACAGAAGGTACCTCAGTATTAACAGGACCATAACCTGTCATCTGACCTTCAAAGTTCATGTTCTTATCTCCCACCTTCCACATAATGTCTTGGTTTCCTTTTTCCTTTTGATGGTGATTCACACTGTCTTATGTAAATGTTGTGGGAAAAGAAAAGGTGCCTATCAAGACCAGGTGAAACATAACTAATCAGCATCACCACAGACTGAACTAGAGGAAAAATGAGAAGTTCAGATAATGGGATTTTCTAAAGATATTTAGCAGTCAAACGAACAGTCAAATAGTAAGCACTTAAATTATATAGTAACAAGATTATGTAGATGACAGTGCAAAGACACCA
>JACBKR010001614.1:0-41082 GCA_014218235.1 Colocasia esculenta | reverse complement strand
GATAGATAGATAGATAAACTGTGTTATTTCAAACTTAATTAAGGAAAAAGGTATTATTTGGTTCTGGATTCAGTCTTTTTTTGTATTCGTGTATAAGTGGTCTATGGTTCCCCGACTGGAGAGAGAATTTTTGGAGGGAAACTATCCGTTTTTGGGAGTTTCTTTTGTCAATATTTTCTATAATTAATCGTGAGTATTTCCAACGAGTGCTTGTGCTTAACGATCTTTCCCAAGGTTTGCATGGGCCGGGTTGACGCTGTCCTTTGAAAAACTGATGTCGCGATCTGCAGGTTATTTTAAAAAAATAAGATTATCGATCTTTTACATTTGCATGAGGTGATGATCAGTACCGTCTGCACAATATTGATCACTCTGGACCTTCAAGAAATGAAGAAGAACGCCGTATATTTGATAAGGGTTGCCACTTGCCCGTACGTAATGATTCGATCATCTGATCAAACACTCACCCCGGCCCTATCTACTACGAGAAATGCTACCTGCACGGCCGCCCGGTTGCTCGGGCCGACGTGGAAGCGCCGCGGGCCGACCTGATTGGTCGGCCGTGCGGGCCCCACGCGGAGCTCGACGTGTGGGGCCCGCGCGGCCGACCAATCAGGTCGGCCCGCAACGATTCACGTCCGCCCCGACGGACGTGTGAAAAGCATTTCTCATCTACATATATATGTCAGCCCCCCCCCCCCCCAACAATTAATTCTCTCGTCTACCGTCCATCGACCAGCCATATTGGAATTAATTAAAAGCATCCAGAAGAAATATAACCGAAGATCTAGAAGAAACAGGCAACGGATACGTCGTAGATTCTTATTTAATAGGATATATAGGTAGAACAAGCAAATTAACATACACATTTTAAGGCCCTCGCACACATGACACATGCACCTTCTTCAGACACCCAAGAGCGAACGCAACACGTACGCAGTGGGGACACTAGCCCGAGACACACGAGCCAATCTTATTACCTGTCGACCGACCACAATATAGTAGCGCCGTTTACTCATAAGGCGAATTATATATTAGCACTGGATGAAGATGCTCCGCCACGCGAAGGGCCTGCAGCTCCGCGCGCTCCTGCTGAACCGGGTTTGGGCGACCCCTCGGCAGTTGGGCTGGTTGTAGGTGGCGGCGGTCTGGCCCTGGTACATGAACTCGTAGCCACCGCGGAGGTTGATGCTGCTGCAGCCGCAGGCACTGTAGCGCTGTGCGCGGTTGTTGCACCCGGGGCCTGCCCACACCGTCATGTAGCTCCCCTCAGTCGGGGCGGCAGCGAGCAGGAGGACCGCCGTAGCCACCATCAACACGACGGGAAGGGTGGCGGCGGAAGTCTTCGTCACGGCCATGGCGACGGAAAGTAGCTCGAAGTATTGAGTGAGAGGAGGAAATTAAGCTAGCTCTAGGGTTTGTGGAGCTGTACACCATCTGCCCGAGTACTCCCCGACTTTATACAGAGCTGAAGGGTGGAGGCACGTCCAGATGTTGGATTATTAATTTTATGCAACATGCATCTTAATTAATCTTTTACGTCGTCTCGTTCTATATATATGACCGGGTCTCAGGTTCCGGATATTGGTTGAGCGTCTGGATGTGTGTTACGCATGTCATGATGACACAAGGAGGGACAAATAAAGTCGAACCGGGATGGCCGGGAACGGGTACTATTGAAGAGGGCTACTATATCTCTGTGTGGACTATTCTTTGGTTCGCAATGTTAACTAGCTAGCTACAACGCGCGCAGATGAAGGATTTTCCAACCTTGCCGTACGTAGGTGTGGGCCGGAGTGAAGATAACACTATTCTGTTTTCTCACCATGCATCTCATTATCTGTCCTCATTTACTAATGTTTTTGGATTATATATCTGCAGTCCACCGCGTGTGAGATGAAGGATAAGGTATGATTAATCTTGTCGTGATCGCGTAGTACGTAGATGCGTGCTTCACCTGTTGTCGCCGGTCTAGATAAAATATTGTTGAAAAATAGTTTAGTAACACCATTTGATAACACATTAAAGTAACACATCAATCAAAATTAATACACCATAATCTCATCATTTATGAGGTGTTTTTAACTTTTTTACTTTAGTTGCTGATGTGACACAGTTTTAATGGTGATGTTACCAAATGATGTTACCAAATTGTTTCTCAATATTGTTTTAGATTATTGGAAAGGTAGTTAATTGGAGGGCTGAACAAAGAAAAACTACACAACTGTCACATCTGGTTGTAGTCCAGTTTCTATCGACATTAATTGGGAAAGAAATACTTACATCAGAAATGTTTGCCTCCCGGGAGGTAATTTACAGTTGAAAACATATATATTTGGCTATAAAGTAAAGTAAAAACAATCCACATACTTTTGTCTCTTGTTAAGACATTTCTGGGAACTCCCCATCCCAGAATCTTGATCTTTTGGAGATCTATATACATAGAGGAAAAAATACTTGCAATTTCTTCGATCTCTAATCTTCCGCGAGATGATTGACTCTTTCAGATCTGTTATTCTAAAATCGACATTTTAAAAATTAAGATATAAATATGTGAATAGAGAAAATTTACTATCCTCACATATATATCTAAGGTTTTGATCAGATAGATAAAGTGAAAGGACAAGTTTTCGATAATCTGACTGTATAGAATAGGAGAAAAAAAATAATTAATGCCCTCAAAATACATATTAATCATCATGTTAATTAGATGACAGTTCTAGTTCAGTAAAGAACGGTGTTTTGTACTACATTAGTAAACTTTTCATTTTCGATCTCTGTTATACAGATGGTGGTCCACAATGGGCTTAGCAACTTGCCTGGATATAATGAGCTCTGACACCCAATATCTATAAAGAGGATATAAATTAAGGCGAAATCCCTATTTACCGCATGTGAATGAAGCCCCTGTATATAATAGAAACAAAAAGGCGGTTGTATGTTTGCATGCGAATTATCATTTACTATGGAAAACATTGACGATATTTTATTAATGACCATTATAAAATTTAGATGCATCATGCTTTACAAAAATATGGTCGAACGAGTGTAGACAACACTTCGACAGAGTATAATTAAACAAGGCTTCACCTAGTCAAGGGCTCAATAGAGGTGAAAACAAAGTATATATGGATGATGGATGAAGAAATCTCATATTGAAAGTCATGAGTTACCTCGACTCCTGAAGGGAGGTTTCAAAAGAAGCTGAACGGAGAGTCATCCCACGATCGATCTATATTCTCAGTACCGACTTTTTACAATTGAGATAGAGCAAGACACTTGTTTTCCACTCTCCAATTCCTAGCACGAAGCTGTATTGGGCCAATAACATGATCTCTCACTCTTCAAACTCGAAAGCCAAGTCGGGATTGATCTTATCGACTTCTTATAGATGAACCATCCCATCAAAAGATCTGTGTCATCTTTCTCTATAGTCTAACTCACGTGGAGCTAGTCCAACTTAGAATGTCGCCACAAAATGCTCTAATATGAATGTCAAAAAGGTAATTGTTCAAGATCAGTAGATATCAATTTGAAAAGGATTGGAGCCCTGTATATTATAGATTATGATTTTTTTATTGTTATTAAGAAAGTCATTTGGAATAGATTGCAAATTTGATCTGAATTGTCATGTGTCAATCTTGTATTATACTTGTAGTAATGTTATGATCGTATTCTTCTCCTGTCCCTTGGAGGTGCAGTTCTACAATTATGGATTGCAACACCCTCCTTGGCCTCTGTCCAAGGTGCATTTTGCCCCTAGAACCTGCACATTTTCAGCTCATCTATTAGCTAAGTTTGTCTTCTCTCAAATTAATGTTTCTGAAGAGTGGTCTCCATCATCACTTCCTCCTGAGTTATGGCTGCTTGCAATCAATTATCTGTACTTTCTTCATCTGAATGAATGATATCATCTTTTGTACGTCAAAAAAAAAAAAATAGCCAGCAGCGTGCATGATTTTTTTTTTTTTTAAACTTTGTTACCAAGTAAGAGTTTGAATTCTTCTTCCTAATATTAATGATTCATCCACCTAAATTGCAGCATAAATTTTACTTTATCACATCGGTGTCCATTATGGTGTTCATTATTATATATCATCATCACTTGAACTTTTTTACTTGATGGACTGAAGGTGGTAAACGGTGGTAAACATTGACGCATGGTTACCATGATGCTAGAATAGTGATGACAGAGGCGCGGCATCATTAATGACAGTAAATTGAAAAAAAAAAATTAGACGATGAGGAGAGATCTTCTCAGTATCGCGTTGTAGAGAAATCCATCAATATAAAGAGATATTTTATGAAAAAACTCATCACAGTCAATCACACCTCAGCACTTATACGTAAGAGAAGATATTTTATAAAAGACCTCTCTAATATGACCGGGTTCTCTCCAACCCGGTAGTGAGAAGGTCTTCAGTATCGCTTTGTAGAGAAGTCCATCAATATTAAAGAGATATTTTATAAAAAACTCTTCACACTCAACCCCACCTCAGCACCTATGTAAGAGAGGATTTTTATAAAAGACTCTCTAATATTGACCGGGTCTCTCCAACCCGATAGTGAGAAGGTCTCCTCTCTATTGCATGGTGATAATACATGACACACGGTAACCATAATAGTAGAATAGTGATGACAGACGCTGCATCATTAATGGCAGTAAAATCGAAGGCACCAATTTTAATATATATATATATAGAGAGAGAGAGAGAGAGAGAACAATTTGGTGTAAACTATTAATTTGCAACAAGTGTTGCAAATTCATGGGAAAATTAATATCCAGTCCAAATTAATAAAATTTATTAATTTGCAGTCCAAAGACCAGAAAAAAAAAAATTTAGATCCCTTGACTGTTAACTTATAATTTTACATCCAACAACTTCACGCCGTTGGTGAAGTTTTTTAAAACCCTAAAATACCCCTACATCCTCCCGTTCTTATGTCTTCTAGATAGCATCAAAAGGGATCTGGCTGGTGACGGCGAACACCCCTCCTCCATGAACCTGCTCGAGGGTGAGGCCGCCAACCTGCTCAAGGGCGACGCCGCGTGCACGATGCCGCAGCACCTGTGCGAGGGCGACCGGGCGACGGCGAACGCGAGGGCGACACCTGCTCGAGGGCGACGACGCCGCGCGAACATGAAGCCACACCGCGACACCTGCTCGAGGGCGACAATGTCGTGCGCACGACGCCGCAACACCTGTGCGAGGGCGACGCCGAGAACTGCGAGAGGGCCACGACGTCAGGAACACCTGTGCATCTGGGTACATTTGGGGTTTTTACTTTTCATGCAATATATTGGGGTTATTGTTTATACATTGGAGATTTTGGTGTTCATACTATGTATTGGAGGTTCTTGCTGGGGATTTTTGGTGTTCATACTGTACATAGGGTTTTGGATAAGGGAATTTGATCCCGGTCCATACATGTGGAGGAGCCATCCTTTAGTTTCCCCCCTATAGACAGTGCCAAAAACCACCTGCAGCCCTATGATGTTTATACACTTATATTAAAGTAGATAGAAAGATTTACTTGCATATCTTACCCTCAAAGGGATGCATATCCCGCCGAAAACTGTCTGCTCCATTGCATCACTCAATTTCACTTTTAATCCTCAATCTTATCCCATTGATAATAGACGGACTATTTACCATTACATCTTAACTAGTTGTAAGTCTTCCTTGCCATTGTAAGATTAAACTCTTTCATTGAGGGGATCATTTCATAACTGCCTCTACAGGCACAACTATTTGTCTAAGTGCTTAGTTCTGTGCCTATGAGTATCCTGGAATATTAATATTCAGATAGTGCAAATTGTAATAGATGTAGCTGTGAGATTTAATCAGATTTGTCAGTTTTGATGTTTGTATTCTACTTTAGTGAGTTTTCACCTTCTTTCTGTTGAATGATTTGGTTCAAACGTCATCCATTTACTTGAGAGATGCTCCCCCTCTCAGTCTCCTATTTATGCTTAATTAAATTCCATCACTGATCATTTTCATCAATATTTTCCAATGTGTGACAGCGTCAGTGGTGCATAGTTTCTTTTGATTGGCCGATAGTTTTCTAAAGTTATCCCGAGCCCACATACAATGTGCAGTAGGAGTCGCAAGTCAATCTGATCTAAATTAGATGGTAATTACATTGTTTGGTTAGCTGGCCCAGTGGCAAACACTCACTACAAAGAAAATGACATATAGCTTCGCGTAACAACTAAGGTATATGCCAAAAATTCGAAGGTAAAACCCTTTACCTACGGAAAGTGCTACGGTTTGAATCCGACACGCATGCGCGCGTGACTAAATCATATACCACAAAAAAATAATCGTAGGTATATGTCAGATTATTCATACAAATATTAACCGTAGGTAAAGATTTATAAAAAGCATAGGTAAAATCTTAAAACTATAGGTATTGCGGCGGTCGAGCAGGCCGCCAGGTCGTGCACAACAACAGCAGATGCGACGGAGGCGTGCTAGGGCGTTCATGATCACGGCTGCATCGGCTAGGGTGTTGATGATCACGGCTGCGTCCGGCTAGGGTGTTGATGATCACGACTGCGTCCGGATGGGACGACGACGATGGTGGCGAGGGCGCGGTCGGCATCCGGCTTGGACGACGACGATGGTGGCCGAGGGCACAGTCGGCATTCGGCTTGGACAATGACGATGTGGCCTAGGGCGCGGTTGGCGTCCGGCTTGGATGGCGACGATGGTGGCCGAGGGCGCGGTCGGCGTCCAGTTGGACAACGACGATGGTGGCCGAGGCATGTGGTCGGCGTTCGGCTTGGACGGCGACGATGGTGGCCGAGGGCGCCTGGCGCGGTCGCTTGGACAATGGCAGAAGGAGGCCCGGCAAGGGAGTAACCAGAAGGTGCTCTTCCGGCGAATGCGATCCCCAGCCAACATCCAGAACACCGCCCAAGGGAGAACCCCTTAATATCTCACCCTTTTTATTTCCCGCGCAAGGGAAATGTATTGGCGCCAACATTGTACACACGGTTCCAACTTTGCTACGATGTTATGAGTAGATTAATACCTATATTTAATAGCTATCCATAGGTGTATACATCTTTTTGTTACAAAAATAAATATATTCTCTCACGCTTTGTAAAAACCGTAACTATATATTCGTATCTACATATGGCTAAAAAAAGCGTGTGCATAACCTACAATGGACGGATTAACATGTATAATTGGGGTATATACCTACGTATTACCCTACTGTAGGTAAATTCTATAGGTATAGCTCCAATTTGTTGTAGTGACTGTTTTGGTGTTCATGCTATTCATATGCATTTTTGGTTGTTCATGTTATATATTAGGGGTTTTGTATGTCCATACTGTTCATGTTGTACTAATATAACAATATGTTGTTCATGACGTTTAAGCATTATCTTAGTGTTTGAATCCTATATTGTTATAGTTGAAATGGATCGGATACCAGGCATATTTAATTACAAAGATGAGGCTTATGTAATTCATTTACATAGAGGCATGACGTTGGATGCTATTGTTAGTGATGTTGTAATAGATGGACTCTAGTACTGAAAAGGTGGAGCTGAAATGTATAATACATGAACAATGTAATTCAAAAATGACAATGAAAAGTGGAGAAGATGTTGATAGGATGATTGACATGCATGCTATGCTCAATTCAAAAAGATAATGAATGTGGAAGTGCACGTTCCAAGTTCTCAAGATGTACTAAGTATCAGGTAAACTTATGTATGATATTTTTTTCTTCGTTTAATGGCTATTTTATCGTTGTCACTAGTTAGTTTTTCCATGCAGACCCTCTAGTGCATTATCATCTGGGAGCATTAATAATGTATTGGCTTCAGAAGTGAATTCATCTCAGGATGGAAGTAAGAGATCTGAGCTATGGTATGAGATAATACACTCAATTGGTTAGACCTTTAATAGTGTTGAGCATGTTCGCAGTGAATTGACAAAGTTTGCTATTGCAAGGGGGTTTGACTATTTTTGTGAAGAATGACTTAACACGTGTCACAGTGAAATGTAAGGTTGCAAAATGTAATTGGTACTTCCATGCTATTAGAGTTGGTGGAGGACCTCACTTTCAAATCAAACAATTGGATAATGTTCATACATGTGGTGGGGGATTGAGTACACAAAGGACACCCTAGAGCATCAAAGAAATGGGTTGGTTCTATCATTCAAGAAAAAATTGCAGATAGCCTCCAATCCAATAGTCAAGTAGGTATGGGACATCTTTACTACATTGTTATTATTAATGTATCTTTGGTAAATATGTTTGTTCAAATCTAACATATTTGATTTTAACTTCATAGTTCATGTGAGTTGTAGTGGAATGACAAGTCATGCTCCTATCCCACCTATGCGGTGTCCGTCCGGACATGGTTATTGTGCAACAAGAATAAGTCAAACTGAGAGAAATTCAGGGAGACATTATTATAGATGCAAGGTATTCACTTACACTCAACTACAAGTTTAGAATATTTCTGTACTTCATTTTAATACTACTTCTATTTTGATCTACAGCATGGTGGTTGTGAATTCTTCATGTGGGTGATCATCTAACTCATTTTGTGGAACGGAATCATCTCTAATTGTTGCTGTGAGAAAGAAGCTAAAATCACTACTCTTGAATGTCGGGTTGCAGAGCTACAGGAAGAACTTAACAGTGTCAAAGTTTTCTAAAGAAAGCGAGGATGGTAGCCAAGGTCTTACCGGAGGCTTCTCTTTTCTTAAAATTTTTGTTGCTGAAGATGAGAGTGATGGTGGATCTTAATTAAGTTTAGGAGCAAATGTATAGATGTAGAATGTTTGGAACATGTATTTTATTCGAAGTTTGAACTTTTCATTGGACAAGATGGTGGATCTTAAACTTTTGTTGCTTATTTGAAGTATGTAACATTTTTAAACTTTCAGCTAAGCATGCTTATTTTGCTGTCAACTGATGCCAAGAAGGCAAAATTGTGTCAAATATTGGTGTGATAGCTCATGGAGGCAACTGATGCCAGGGTCTGAGCTTTGTTGAGTTCTTACTATTTCGATCTTGAGGTGTGATAGCTCTTATGTGATTTAAGTTTCCTCTGTGAGCTTTGTGTGGCGGGGCTTTGGAGCAGAAGATCTTGTAGTGAAAGTTGTGAAATTTAACCAGAGATCATCTTCATAGGTGCATTCAGAATTTGCTTAGGAAAACTGTCTGCTTTAACTCTTCTCACGTATTCTCCATTGGCAGGTGAAGCAGTTTTAGACCTACAGGTGTAGAAGAAATTGGGAAGAGGAGGTTTTCACAACCTTGATGTATGAGAAACTACTTAGTAATGACCCTTCCCTTCGATTGTTGGGCATCTTGTTGGAAGTTAGCATCAGTATTAATTAATGCAAATTTCTGGGGCATCACCCCTCCTGTAAAGAAATTCCCTTTTGAAAAAGAGGTCAATTTCTAGTATCTTGTGGCTGATATTGCTTCCCAATCACTATTGCTTCCCAATCACATATTTCTTTGTCCAAGCACTATTGCTTCCCAATCTGATAACAGATGCAAAAAACACAACAATACATCAATCTCCAATTTTTCTAGGACCAATCTCCTAATAGACCTTCACATTAACTGCACAAAATACAAAAAAAAATGTACTTTATGAAAGACCAAGCAAAACCGTGTTATAAACTGCATACACACTTAACAAAAATGCAAGTTGGACTAAACATTATAGATAATGGACGGGAATTAAAAAGGAATGGTAAGCCAGATAATATTTTTTAATTAAGAAGGGTATTCTGACATTTTCATAGCAGACTGTTACCAAGTTTCACGGTTTCCATAGCTTTTGTCACCATTTCATAGTTATTTGTCATTGATATATAGCTCTTATCACCATTTCATAGTATTTGTCATTGATAGATAACTATTTATCATTGCTAGTCGTCGATCATCAGTCGCCATTGATGGCCGCCCACTACAAGAGAAAGTGGGATTACCGACGGATATTTCCGACGGATTTATTTCCGTCGGTACTTCCGACGGATATTCTGATGGCTATATGTCCGTCGGACAATAAGTCGGAAGTTCCGACGGAAATATTTCCGTCGGCAATATCCGTCGGTAATGAAATAATACCGACGGATCTTTCGACGGACATATTACCGTCGGATATCCGTCGGTAGTAATTCCAACGGATATTCCGATCCGTCGGAATATCCGTCGGAAGTTTCGACGGATATTTGTAGTCGGAAATGCCGTCGGTAAAATACCTTTACTTCCTCCGCCGAAACCCCCACCCCCTTTTCCTCTCCCTCTCTCTCTCTCTCTCTCTCTCTCTCTCTCTCTCTCTCTCTCTCGCTCTCTCTCTCGCCATCGGCCGCCGGTCCTCGGGCCCTGACGGCCTCGCGCGGTGGCTGGCAGGCGGCGGCAGCTCTGGGCTCTGGCGACTTGTCGTCTCTGCGCGGCAGCTTCGGCGAATCGGCGCCGCAGTGAGTCTTCCTGGTTCCCCTCCGGGCCTCCGGTCCTCCCTCCCTCACACCATCTCTCTCTCTCTGGCTTCGGCTGTCCTCCCCCATCCCTCTGTGACTCTGTCTCTCTGTCTTTCTCTCTCTCCCCCACTGGCCCTCTGGACTCCGGCTCCGGCGGCCCGCCTCCCCAGTCCCCCCCATCCCCAGTCCCCACCACGACACCACGCCACCACCTGCTTGGCTACTTCCCCCTCCGGCGGCCCGGCCCTCCCTCTACCTCTCTGTATCTCTTTCTCTCCCTGCCAGGCAGCCAGAGCCGCCGTGCCGGAGGAGCCTCCGGCTCCCATCCCCGATTCCCCACCCGGCCGGCCCCACCTAGCTTCCCCCTCCGACGGCCCGGCCCTCCCTCTGCCTCTCTGTATCTCTTTCTCTCCCTGCCAAAGCCGCCGTGCCGGAGGAGCCTCGGCTCCCATCCTGATTCCCCGGTCGGCCGGCCCCACCTAGCTTCCCCCTCTCCTCCTCCGGCTCCGGCCCTCTACAGCAGGGAACTTGTTGAAATTTTCATATATTTGGTCTCCGGGTTCTTGATGCTTAGCCTTCTAATATTGTATTCTGATTTTTCTAACTTATTAGTTTCTCGGACATTTAGATCCATTTATGTGCCATTGAGACACATAAATTCTAAATATCAGCCAATTATACTTTGTGCAGACGGCTTATACTTTGTGCAAAACGGCTTGCTAACATTCCAATCCCGGCCCCGGCCCCCACAACGCGACCATTTCTAGGTATTTTTTTGGTTTACAGCTTTACACTGTTCTTCATTGTTGATAATTGATAATAATAGTGATTATTTTAACTCATACAATATTGACAGGATATTTGTGTCGTGCCAATTGTCAAGTCGGCCCCTCTCTCGGCACACATTGCACAACAAGTGAGTTGCTCAGCAGGTATTAGTTGCTTATGTTTTATCTTAATGTTTATTCTGTGTGATCCAGCGAGCCTGGGTGGTGGCTCATTTATTTTCTATAATATTTTGATGATTGTGCTTTAATATTTATTCTGTGTAATCCAGAGAACCTGGGTGGTGGCTCATTTAGTTATGTTATATTTTGATGATTGTGCTTTAATATTTATTCTGTGTGATCCAGGGAGCCTGGGTGGTGGCTCATTTATTTTATGTTATATTTTGATGATTGTACTTTAATATTTATTCTGTGTGATCCAGGGAGCCTGGGTGGTGGCTCATTTATTTTATGTTATATTTTGATGATTGTGCTTTAATATTATTCTGTGTGATCCAGGGAGCCTGGTGGTGGCTCATTTATTTTATGTTATATTTTGATGATTGTGTTTTAATATTTATTCTGTGTGATCCAGCGAGCCTGGGTGGTGGCTCATTTATGTTTTTATTTAAGCATCTATGCTTTTAATTTATAATCATTCAATTAATATTTTTTTTGTTAGGAAGAGACGTTATTTGGTGAAATTAAGTGAAGGACAAGGTAATGCATCAAGTTCTAGTAGTACTAGAATTCCATTGCAAGGATCTTCTTCCACTAATGAAGTGCAACAACAAAATGTAGCACAATTAGAGGAACATTTGGACTTGACTTCTTTAGAATCAGATCCAGGATTAAGGAAAAAGATATCAGATTATCATCCTGTGGAAATGGATTTTTTTTTTTTAATATTTTAAGATCTATTTATCATGTTGTCTCATGTTCTCATGGATGCATGCGTATTGCGAATCCAAGTCTCGTCAAATGCTACACGAGCAATGGCGACGTGAGATGAATCCACAATTCGCACAGTGCGGGCGTGCCAGTCACCGAAGTGACAACCAAATGGTTTGCCTCCGAGAGTCGGAGGACTTTAGGTCTATTGTGCGCGCCGTTTGACTTCGTCAAACGAGAGTGAGTGGTCGGGTCCTGGACCAAAATCCCGCCATTGCCTAAGCGCAACGACGTTAATTACATCTCCAAAAAAAAAAGGAGAAAACCCTTGATTAATCGCCAGATTAGAGAGCCTCGTGACCTTAAAACAGGACATCCGATAAAGGGTGCTAAACATAATTTAAAGAATTAAACTGAAGCACTAAGGAGCGGGACGAATGTCTATCCGAAAACATTAGACCTTCCGCTCAACCCAATACTGAAGCTCTTTGCCTATTCACTCATCGGTCCTTTTTTATCATGAAAAACAAGTTCAATTCGGCCTTTTAGGTCTATTTGAGAAAGACAATTTTGAAAAGGTGGTCTCTTTGATTATTCGTTGGGAATAGACACAATTTGGTCATTTGTTGAAAGTCATTTCAATTTGATTTCTTTTTTTTTGTTGCAAATGTGTGATGATCATTTATTTGTTTAGAAAGGTTTGGTTTGACTCTTTGTAAAACATGAAGTGGCCTTTTGCTCTTTGCTTGAAAGAGGTTCAATTTGCCTTTGTGACTCCATTTATCATTAAAAGGTTTTAATTTACTGTTTGGTTCTTTTGGAGTGTTTGAAATAGAGTTCTATTCGTTCGGCGGAGCTTATTTGGCTCGACGCACTTCGCAGACGGCTTCGATTCGGCGCAGCGGACGGCAAAGGCTGAGTCGGCGCAACCGGCTGAAGTCATAGACATCATTGAATCGTCGCGGCGGACGGCAAAGGCTAAGTCGGGCAACCCTGCTGAAGTGATAGACATCGGCGCTCGTTTATAACGTTGCCAACTCAATTGGAAGCTAATGACCTCCTTTGGGAGTTCTGCGCCAACTCAAACTCGCGGGGAAATTCAGCAGCGTTTCCCTTATCGTGGTCGATAAGGGGAAAGCGCGATGCTCATCCACCACGAGTGGAGATGGCACCAAAAGAGAGAGTATACATCGTAGAACGACGTAACACCAATGGCACATGACCCCGATCCCCCAGGCATGTGCCATTAGAGTTACGTCGTTCTACGATGTACACTCTCTCTCTTTTGGTGCCATCTCCACTCGTGGTGGATGAGCATCGCGCTTTCCCTTATCGACCACGATAAGGGAAATGCTGCCGAATTTTCCTCGCGAGGGTTGAGTCGGCGCAAAAATCCCTAAAGAGGTCATTAGCTTCCAATTGAGTCGGCAATGTTGTGAACGAGCACCGATTCAATGATGTCTATCACTTCAGTGGGTTGCGCCGATTCGGTTTTCTGTTGTCAGCCGCGCCGAATCAAGGCCGTCCTTGAGCTGCGCCGTATCGAGTGTGTCCCGGTTGCCAAGTGACTACTAAACGGTCCAGCTGCGCCGAATCGCAAATAGAACTTCATTTAAATGTTTCAAAAAAAACTAAGTGAAATTAAAAGCTTTTCCATGATAAAAGAAACAAGAGGTTAATTTAATCACCCTGTGTTAAATGCCTCAACGAGAAGCAAAAGACCAAATTGAACCTTTTTCAAGCAACAAACAACAAACAACAAAATATCACTTTGTCTCTCTCAAATGGACCCAATGGACCAAATTGAACTTTCCTATAATAAAAGAAACAATGAGTCAATAGGCAAAGAGATTCGGTAGTCAACCAAGTAAGAGATCAAATGAGTCTGAATAGGCGTTTGTTTCGCTTAATAGTGCCTTGGCTCTAATTTAAATTGTGTTTCGCACCTCTATCGGATGTCTCCGCTTCAGGTCATGAGGCTTTCTAAATCTGGCGACTAATCAAGGGTTTTCTCTCAGAGGGATGTAATTAACGCCGTTGCGCTTAGGCAACGACGGGATTTCGGTCCAGGACCCGAACACTCACTTTCGTTTGACGAAGTCAACGGCGCGCACAATAGACCTAAAGCCCTCCGACTCTCGGAGGCAAACCACTTGTGTCACTATGGTGACTAGCACGCCCGAGGTGTGTGAATTGTGGATTCATCTCACGTCGCCATGCTGTGTCGTGTAGCATTCGACGGGACTTGGATTCGCAATACGCATGCATCCATGAGAACATGAGACAACATGAATAAATAGATTTTAAAATATTTAAAATTTTCCATTTCCACAGCGTGGCACGCCCGGTGGGACCAAGCTTCCCTTCATTTCTCGCCATAATAGAAAGCCATGTGGCCTTATATAATTGATATTGACTATCATTTTGAATTGACTAACAGGTGCTAATTGACTGATGGCGGGAGTACGTTTCGGACCCCTCGTAGTCCAAGGCCATGCGCGGAACGGCTACCTCGCGGTACCAACCCGTTTCTGGAGTTTCCCTCCCGTTGTCGAGTTCCCCAACTTCTTGGGGGTTGCCTTCGTCAACATCCTCCACCCGGAGGCCAAGAAAGAAGATGGAGCTGAAGCCAGTCACGAAGCTGAACTCAAAGGGACCACTGAAGGGCTAAGCTGCCACGTGCATCACGTGGAGCGCGGAAACCACAACAAGCCCAAGGGAAAAGAGGCCAACCAACAGATCACAGAAGCAGAAAATATCGTCACCTGCCGTGCACGGGTGTCTACCTCAGGAAAAACTGTGCGGATTGGAGACTTGAGGATCCATCTGCAAGAGAAGAAAACTGAAGCTATACCAGAGCGGGTTACAACAACAGTACCCGTAAAGAATTCATTTCAAGCTATAGCGGGAAAAAGAGAAATGTCCAACACTTTCAAGGGCAAGCTTCCCCAAAGTCGATTAAATTCAAGCAAGTGTGGATGCCTAGAAAAGTGCGAGTGCATGTACAAGAGGAACCTGCACCGCAAGAGATAAAACCAAGAGAAGTGACTGATGTGAAGGTCTCGGGATACCAGAGACCGCCACGTGGCTTCAAAGCCAAAGTGCACCAAGGGGGGGCATGTGCTTATGCCCGCTTTCATGACAAGAGAATGGAGTTGCGTCGGTCTGCTCATATCCCAGACATTCGGGGGGATCGACCGGCACCTACTGTTGTGGCTGTGCGCCACTGCCGTCGAGAAGAGATCCATAGATCGCGTGACCACATACTCGGCCTCACCACCTCTCCTCTGCAGAGGCCGAGACTACCAAGAGCCAAAAAGATCCATAGGCAGAAGCTGAGAGCAGTTAGGTGAAAATGACGTTCCTTGCGGACATAGACATGAGCAGCCCGGGGAAGCCAACCCCGGATATCAGTTTTTGAAAGGCTATCTTTCCATTCCCGCACTTCTCGGAGGGCTGAAAGGGACCGGAATGGGAATAACAAGATATTTGCATGCCACATGGCCGGCATATGGGGTCGATATGGGGCATTGCCAGCCAGTGATGAAGAGCTAGCAGAGTTGGCAGAGAGGCCTGGTGCCATCACCAGAAGAAGAGCAGCAGCAGCAGCCTTGGCGGCCGCATACAGATATGAAGATGTGCCAACAACGCAAATGACGGCGGTCAGCGCCAATGTGGTCACCGCCCAGGGCAGTGGGGGCAATGATGATATTCCTCCACCGCCACCACCGCCAGATGCAACTTCTGGGGGCACCTTGCAACAGATCCCTCTTGCTGCACCCATAGATCTAGCCATCTTGGAATTATTGCAGCAATATCAAGCCGAGATCGCAGACCTCAAGCGCCAGATCAAAGGCAAAGAGAGCGAGGGACATGCATCCCGAGCAATGGAGGGCTCAGAGAGACCCCCCAAGGGACCGTAGGGTCAATCGAAGCTTCGGCCCAGCGTGCTGTCGTACAGACAACAAATGAACAACCCCAACAGTCCCCTGTGGCTACGGCTCAACAGCCACGCTCACAGGTTCAATACCAACTCTTGCAGCCACAATTCTTCCAGCAGCAGCAGCAACCATACCAGTCGTAGCAAGCTCATTCTGCACAACAGCAGCCATTGCCTGCTCACGATCCTGAGCAACAATTAGACAATCAAGAGCAGCCCTCGGTGGCCATTATAAATACTTCAAACAATCAGCCGGCCCACTTTTATCCTCAACAAGTGGACCTGCCACCATCAACAAGTTAATGGTGGAGCAAATGATCGAGATGAAGCTCGCCGAGCGGGGTGATGGAGAACATGCTCCTTTTGATGTGTATAGGGTACCCTACCCTGCACATCATGCTGTGAAAAAGCTACCACCGGGGATTACTAAGCCTCCAAAGTTTGACAAATTCAACGGGCAATGATCCCCAAAGGAGCATATAGCCTACTATATCAATATAATGGGCGACTTGGCCGCTGATGAGTCCTATCTGTGAAGTTCTTTGGCTCCTCTCTGACGGGCCTGGCATTTGAATGGTATCTAGCCTGCCAGCAGGGTCTGTATTAGACTGGGCAGATATGCAAAATAAAATGAGAGAAAGGTCTCTACATTGCAGAAAGGGAGGTCACAACTGCCGAACTCTATGCAACAAAACAAAAAGGCAATGAATCTGCCCTGGATTACATCCAGCGGTGGAGGAACCTTAGTATGAGATGCAAGCGCCCTCCTCACCAAGAAGATGCGGTGGAAATTTGCAAACAGAACCTAAAGAGAGAGTTATTGGAAAAAATGATTGGGATGGAAATTCGTTCATTCGACAGGCTGAACAATGTGGTGGCAGAAATTGAAGCATTCATGACAAGATATCCCAACAATACATCAATGGAACAAAGGACAAGCCAGCCAATAAAAAGCCTGTCGGAAAAAGAGGTGAACACTGTCGATCTGAAAAACTTCGAACAGCAGAAGGGTGTTGGGTCTTCTGGCACCAAGCCTAAGACTCCAAGGCGGAATATGCTTCTCCAAGACAAATTTAGGAAGCCATACTCTTTCCCCAAAGAGAAAACAAAAACATTGTTTGAATGGGCCACTCATTACAACAAGATTACATTTCCAACACCTAAAAGACCCGAGGAAGCTGAAAAGAAAGATGATCCTCTGTTTTGCCCATATCATCAAGTCTTGGGACATAACATAGTGGATTGTTATGTGTTCAAAGACATCATAGAGTCTTTGATCAAGAAGGGGGAGCTGCAGATGGGGAAATATAAGGTGAATCCACCTCAACCACATGAAGCCCATGTTCGACAGCCAACAGCTAACCTGGTATCACTATACCAACAACTGTCGGAAGAGATTTCTGAAGTTAGTACGCAGATGAGTTATGAACATTACATCCTGGCCTCTGCTAGAAATCAAGAGAATTGGAAGAAGGTGCCTCAGAGGGGAATGAGGGAGCCATCTAAACAGCCTACTCCACAGAGGCATGCTCCGGGGATGATGTCTCAGCCATCTCCGCCAAGTGTCACTCCAATATGGCATCTGGCAAAGCCCCAAGTGATCTCCATGAGAAAAGCTAGAAACAGAAGGTGGCGGACACCTCTACCATTGTACAAAGGGGGCAGCCCGTCACTTAAACAACTGCAAACATTAATAGATGAGTCAGACAAATATGAGCAACCTAAAAGGCATCTGTCCAGCTACAAGGATATGTACCATGGGAGGAGCTAGAAATGATGAAGCTAGAAGAGGCAACTGAACAAGAAATGTCTCAACCCCGAGAAGAGCTGCTCTGGGGGCAAGTACCAACAGAGCATGAAGGGAAAAATAGAAGATCCAAGAGGAAGGAGGAGAAAATGCTTGTTACTCTTTCCTGCAACACTATATCCTCCTTGCCAGATATGAACCAAACATGGTGAAGGAGAACAGATCAACCATAATTCCAATGGGTGAATCAGACCGGATCGTTAAACCCTGAGTCTCTCACAAGATCCAGAAGAGGTGGGAGAAACTACCTCTGAAGAATCGCACCATTATTCTCAGAGGAGAAGCATCTTATAAGATTCCAGAGCATGAGATCCAAGAAATGCAGGCCCACCTCACTGAAGGTGTACGAGGATCAAGAAGCTGGGGGCAAAATGCCATCTTTTGTTGAGTTCCTGGCATTAAGGGAGCATCTGAGTCATCTCATGCACCTCAAATGACACGAGAAAGAAATGACCTTGATCCAAGTAATCCCATCAGTGAGGTTCCAAACAGGAGCTGCTCAAATATCAAAAGGGAATGCAGCTCTAAGCCTTTGGCTAATATTCCCCGCATACCTGCAGATAATCCTGTCATGGTAGCTCGGTCGCAAAAATATCAAATGGAGATTGAAATGCTGAGAAAGCAGATTCAAGAAAAAGAGGCATGCATGTTGGCAGCAAAAGAAATGGGAGGCTTGGTCGAAGAATTGCAAAGTAACATCAGCCCATCCCAAATTCTGCCGATAGTGTCGCAGTCGATGCCAACCCACACTGGGGGCATCTCGCTCATGCACCCATATCAAATGACTTCGGAACAGCCGGAGATCTATTCAACAAAAGTCCAAGAGTTTACCTTAAACCCACAAGTTGAGAGGGTGTCCATGCAACCGGCCCATACCCGCCCAAGCTTGGCGGATCCAGCACTGGTGAATAGCTTGATGAGGCTGACGGGGATGAGTGGTAGCATTAACGCTACACCCTGCGACAGTGCAGCTCCATGCCCTGGGGTTCATGATATACATCATACAAAGGTAATGAGAAATGTGACCTGTGGGCTGACAGTTTGTAGGTCCTTATCAAGTAGGTGCACATATTCAAATCGTCCTGTCAAGCCCATGGCAGAAAGACTAGGCAAACAGGGGGTACTTGAAGCGGGCCCCTATATGGCTGAGGAAGCAATCTCGGTAACTAAATTACATGCCATTTCTCAAGGAGGTGGAGAACCAGCCCGAGACTATATCCGACGGTGGATGAACGCCTGCAGGAAATACAAGCAGCCACTATCTGAAGAAGAGGCTGTCAATATATGCAAGAACAACCTGCAAAAAGAGATTCTAAATAGATGGGCGACATCGACATTAAAACCTTAATCGGCTAAACAATGTTGCCACTGATATTGAGGCATTCCTCGCCAAGTACTCTTCTGCTGATACTACTGGCCAAAGGAAGAGGCATGTCCAGACTCTAGAAGTTACTGAAGGGGAAGCCAGTTCCTCACTTGACAAATCGTCGAGGCGAAGGAAAATTCCGCTACAAGAGAAGTTGCAGAAGCCTTACTCCTTCCCGAAAGATAAGACATTGGTTCTTTTTGAATGGGCGCAACGACATAACAAAATTGTCCCACTCGAGCCTAAAAAGCCAGAAGATATCAAGAAGAAAAATGATCCCCGATTTGCTTATATCATCAACTGCCGGGGCATGTACAGAGGACTGTTACATCCTTAAAGATCAAATTGAGTCCTTGATAAAAAAAGGAGAACTGCAAGTGGGCGAGTACCTGGTGTATCCGCCGCGATCTCATGGGGCTCCAATGCAATAGAAAAGAAATGCATATGACAACTTGCACCAGCCAATGTGGGGGCAGATGCACGTTGTAATATACGAGCTAGAAAAGCATGAGAAATTCAAGAGGCTCGGTGCACAGATGAAGCTCGGGCACCCTAGGAACTTCGAGATCTTCGGCTCATCACAAGCAAGCAAGCAAGCAAGGATCAGCTCACTGAAAATGAGTTACTCTAGGGACATGTGTTGATCACATATGCAATGTCCATGTATGTAAATGTTCATAAAAAAAAGAGAAAAAAAGAAAAGAATGCCAAAAAAATAGTTACAAAAAAAATGAGTAAAAAAAATGATGACAAAAAGATAACAAAGGAAGCAGCTTGCTGAGGTGGTCACACCGACCACCCAGCATGAGACTCGATCATCGAGACGGTCTCAATTGGCTCTTTCAGGGCCACCTGAGGTATTATCGTCAATGACGAGCAGCAAAAAATAAAAAGGCCAGCCATACGCTAGTCGGACTATGGTTCTGAGACAAATAATACCTCAGCAAAATTACGTGTTTTCTGTAGGGCGATGATATGAGACCGCATGATCACATCACATTGGGCTTTCACCGCTTATGTACATATTCATACGGGATTTTTTACCGGATTTTGAGTACATATTCTTTTTCCGGATCCCTAATAAAGTTGACGCAGGATTTATCCTTATCCCGATGTCATTTGCATTTAAAAAAAATGGCAAATTGTCAATCATATTTTCAAAAGTCATGTTTTCAAATCGGCAAACTTGCCGCTCATAATTTCAAAAGAACTCACGTTTTAAAAGTGGCGTATCGCCAATCATGTTTTCAAAGGTCATATTTTAAAATCGACAAGCCTGTCATTCATCATTTCAAAAGAGTTCATATTTTAAAAGTGGCGTCTCGCCAATCATATTTTCAAAAGTCATATTTTAAAATTGGCAACTTGCCGCTCATAATTTTAAAAGAACTCATATTTTAAAAAAAGGTGGTGTCTCGCCAACCATGTTTTCAAAAGTCATATCTTAAAATCGGCAAGCTTGCCATTCATGATTTCAAAAGGACTCATATTTTAAAAAGTGGCGACTCGCCAATCATATTTTCAAAAGTCATATTTCAAAATGGCAATTTGCCAATCATGTTTCAAGAGGCATATTTCAAAACTAGCAATTTGCCAATCATATTTCAAAAGACATATTTTAAAACTGGCAATTTGCCAATCATGTTTCAAAAGTCATATTTCAAAATTGACTATTTGCCAATCATATCTTAAAATTCATATTTGTCAATCACGTGTTGAAGCCCATGTTTCAAAACTCCAACTCGTGCTTTCAAATTGGACCTTCGTGTCCTCACAAATTCAAAATCAGGCTTCCACGCCTTCATATTTTCAAACTGGGCCTTTGTGCCCACATCTTTCAAAATCGGGCCTCCACGCCCTCATGATTTCGAATCGGACTTTCACGTCCTCACATCTTTCAAATCGGGATCCTCTGCCCCCATGATTTCAAACTGGGCCTTTGTGCCACATCTTTCAAAATCGGGCTTCCACGCCTTCATGATTTCAAATCGGACTTTCACGTCTTTAAATCGGGCTTCCATGCCTTCATGAGTTCAAACTCATTTTTTGAATCGGCATTTACCAGCCATTAAAAAGAAGAGGTTTCTAACCTTATACCTCTAAATAGATTGCCTCTGATTGTTGGCCACTTCAATTCACTGCAAGTCACCAATTCCAACTCCAAAATATGAAACCAGACCAGCAAAGTCATTCGTGGGTCTTGAAGCTGTCGACGTCAACATAATCGACGTCCCCAGATGATGAAACCAGACCAACGAAGTCATTAGTGGGTCTTGAAGCTGTCGACATCAACATAATCTACGTCCCCAGATGATGAAACCAGGCCGACGAAGTCATTCGTGGGTCTTGAAGCTGTCAACGTCAACATAATCGACGTCCCCAGATGATGAAACCAGGCCAACGAAGTCATTCGTGGGTCTTGAAGCTGATGGCGTCAACATAATCGACGTCCCCAGATGATGAAACCAGGCCGACGGAGTTTTCCGTAGGTCTTGAAGCTGATGGCGTCAACATAATCGACGTCCCCAGATGATGAAACCAGGCCGACGGAGTTTTCCGTAGGTCTTGAAGCTGATGACGTCGACATAACCGACGTCCCCAGATGATGAAACCAGGCCGACGGAGTTTTCCGTAGGTCTTGAAGTTGATGGCGTCAACATAATCGACGTCCCCAGATGATGAAACCAGGCCGATGGAGTTTTCCGTAGGTCTTGAAGCTGATGACGTCGACATAACCGACGTCCCCAGATGATGAAACCAGGCCGACGGAGTTTCCCGTAGGTCTTGAAGCTGATGGCGTCGACATAACCGACGTCCCCAGATGATGAAACCAGGCCGACGGAGTCTCCCGTAGGTCTTGAAGCTGATGGAGTCGACATAACCGACGTCCCCAGATGATGAAACCAGGCCGACGGAGTTTCCCGTAGGTCTTGAAGCTGATGACGTCGACATAACCGACGTCCCCAGATGATGAAACCAGGCCAACGGAGTTTCCCGTAGGTCTTGAAGCTGATGACGTCGACATAACCGACGTCCCCAGATGATGAAACCAGGCCGACGGAGTTTCCCGTAGGTCTTGAAGCTGTCGAAGTCGACATAACCGACGTCCCCAGATGATGATGAAACCAGGCCGACGGAGTTTTCCGTAGGTCTTGAAGCTGTCGACGTCAACATAATCGACGTCCCCAGATGATGAAACCAGGCCGACGGAGTTTCCCGTAGGTCTTGAAGCTGATGACGTCGACATAACCGACGTCCCCAGAGATGAAACCAGGCCAGCGAAGTCATTCGTGGGTCTTGAAGCTGATGGCGTCAACATAACTGACGTCTCCAGATGATGAAACCAGACCAACGAAGTCATTCGTGGGTCTTGAAGTGATGACGTCGACATAACCGACGTCCCCAGATGATGAAACCAGGCCGACGGAGTTTCCCATAGGTCTTGAAGCTGATGGCGTCGACATAACCGACGTCCCCAGATGATGAAACCAAGCCGACGGAGTTCCCGTAGGTCTTGAAGCTGATGACGTCGACATAACCGACGTCCCCAGATGATGAAACCAGGCCGACGGAGTTTTCCGTAGGTCTTGAAGCTGATGGCGTAAACATAATCGACGTCCCCAGATGATGAAACCAGGCCGATGGAGTTTTCCGTAGGTCTTGAAGCTGATGACGTCGACATAACCGACGTCCCCAGATGATGAAACCAGGCCGACGGAGTTTCCTGTAGGTCTTGAAGCTGATGGCGTCGACATAACCGACGTCCTCAGATGATGAAACCAGGCCGACGGAGTTTCCCGTAGGTCTTGAAGCTGATGGCGTCGACATAACCGACGTCCCCAGATGATGAAACCAGGCCGACGGAGTTTCCCGTAGGTCTTGAAGCTGATGACGTCGACATAACCGACGTCCCCAGATGATGAAACCAGGCCGACGGAGTTTCCCGTAGGTCTTGAAGCTGATGACGTCGACATAACCGACGTCCCCAGATGATGAAACCAGGCCGACGGAGTTTCCCGTAGGTCTTGAAGCTGTCGACGTCGACATAACCGACGTCCCCAGATGATGAAACCAGGCCGACGGAGTTTCCCGTAGGTCTTGAAGCTGATGGCGTCAACATAATCGACGTCCCCAGATGATGAAACCAGGCCGACGGAGTTTTCCGTAGGTCTTGAAGCTGATGACGTCGACATAACCGACGTCCCCAGATGATGAAACCAGGCCGACGGAGTTTCCCGTAGGTCTTGAAGCTGATGGCGTCGACATAACCGACGTCCCCAGATGATGAAACCAGGCCGACGGAGTTTCCCGTAGGTCTTGAAGCTGATGGCGTCGACAAAACCGACGTCCCCAGATGATGAAACTAGGCCGACGAAGTCATTCGTGGGTCTTGAAGCTGATGGCGTCAACACAACGACGTCCCCAGACGATGAAACCAGGCCGACGGAGTTTCTCGTGGGTCTTGAAGCTGATGGCGTCAACATAATCGACGTCCCCGATGATGAAACCAGGCCAACGGAGTGTTCCATAGGTCTTGAAGCCGATTGCGTCAACACGACCGATGTTACCGGAAGATGAAACCAGGCCAACGAAGTCATTCGTGGGTCTTGAAGCTGTCGATGTCAACATAACTGACGTCTCTAGAATATGAAACCAGACCAACGAAGTCATTCGTCGGTCTTGAAGCTGATGACGTCAACACAACTGGTGTCACCTGAATGTGAAACTAGACCAACGAAGTCATTAGTGGATCTTGAAGCTGATGATGTCAACACAACTGTGTCACCTGAATATGAAATCAGGCCGACGAAGTCATTCGTGGGTCTTGAAGCCAACGTCGTCAATACAACTGACGTCACTTGAAGATAAAACCAGGCCAATGAGTAGTCCTCAGGTCATGAAGCAGGTGTCAACAACCTTGACACTCGTGTTAAAAAAAAAAGAATGAAAGGGTTAAAAATAGAGATGCCCGTCGGACCTACTCGGATTGCACCGCCGAGTAGGGGTAAAAAGGACAAGAAAAACCCGGTCACGATGAAAACCCGAAAGGGCATCGTGGGCAAAATTGGGAACCCTGCCACGTGAAAACCCGAAAGGGCGCGTGGGTAAAAGCAAGAAGGGGCTGACTCCGGTGAAAACCCGAAAGGGCACTTGGGTCAGTAATGGGTTAAAAAAAAAAGAAAATGTAAAAAAAAGGTTGCAAGAAGAGGGAGTTCTATCTCTCCCCCCAAGTGGACCTCCTTTTGTTATGTTTCCCTAAATCTAGAAAGGCACTTTGTGTCAAGCTGTCTTTATCATTTATGTCTCTCTAGAACCCTAGGTTTAGATACCACTACCTTTCTAAAACTCCAGATAAAGCTCAGTCTTGACTTCTTGCCTTGGCTGACCAGTAGATGTTACCTTTAGAACCCCTGTTGAATCCAGCACGTAGGTTTCCAGGTCACCATTTTGCAATCAACCCAAATAACCTCACACCATCTACCAACATCATGGTATGATTGGTGGTCGAGTTATATTCCACTCATGAATCTCTCTTTATATAATATATATATAATATGTAAAAAAAAAAAAGCAAAAAAAAGAGGCTTAAAATAGAGGTGCCTCGCTGGACTTGTCTAGGTTTCCCCTAGATGAGGGTAAAAAGAGCTAGAACCCGGTCATGGCGAAAACTCGAAAGGGCGCCGTGGGTAAAATTCGGTACCCCGCTACATGAAAACCTGAAAGGGCGCGTATGCAAAAGCAAGAGGGGGTCGGATTGGGTGAAAACCCGAAAGGGCGCTCAATTTGATAATGCGAAAATAAAAAATACATGCCAGAGACAAGCAGGCTTCAAGTCTCTGGAAAGGAAATCCTGACAGAAGTGGTACTCGACAATCAAAGCTTATTTTCACGTCAGTGCCAGTCAAAGCTCGCCTTCATGCCAATGCCAGCCGAGGTTCTTCTTCATACCAGTCAAAGCTCGCCTTCATGCCAGTGCCATCCGAAGCTCGCCTTCATGTCGTTGCCAGTCAAAGCTCGCCTTCATGCCAGCGCCATCCGGAGCTCGTCTCCAAGCCATTTCCAGTCGAAGCTTATCTTCATGCCAGTTGGAGTTCTATCTCATACCTGATGAAGTGAAATGTCATTATACATGAAGTCGTTTCTGACAAATTTCAAGCCTCTCAAAGGAAATTTCTGATAGGGTCAGCCGACAATCAGAAAAGCAGATGTCGACAAATGGTGGACTTCAATTGTATCTTCCAACAACTCATGGAGCAGGCGTCGACAAATGGCTAATTTGGTCAACACCCATAGAACCAGCTTTGTCGATACCCAGACGCAACAAAAGTTCAAAGAGGAAGACAAGAGCACATTAACTTAGCTATGAGCAAAGCGGCATTGAGGAGGACTACAAGATCTCCAAAGCAGCAGTCTGGTTATCACAGTTGGTGACAACGACGTGGAAGCTGTCTACTGCTCCCTTTTAAGACCTCAACGCTACTGCATGCTCAGATTGTTGCGCATTCAAGATGACCAGTCGGCAAGACGATTCAGAAGAAAGGAAGCAGCAACGTCACTTATTGGGTCTAGAAAGAGCCACCAGATCATATAGTGGGCCAGCATACTCCATTGGCTCGTACAATAGGCCAACATAGCCCAATGGATGATTGACCCATGAAGGCCACCAGCTCACATGGCTAGCCAACTCATGAGGCCTGTCGAATCATCGGGCCAGGCCATTGAACAGAAGGTTTACTGGCGCAGGCAGTCTGTCCACTCAAAATGCCACTTAATGGAGAGTCTGCTTACTCACAAAGCTGCTAACAGATCTACTTGACAAAGCGGAGCCTATTTATCACGCGAGTGAGCCCAGAGGCTGCCGACTCGTGTCGACGTCAACGTCTCAAGCTGAGCACAATAGTATGAACACAATAGACAAAGTCAAGAAACTGTCAATATAGTGACGGACCATGAGGCTATCAGCATGGCAATAAGTTAACGACCGTGTGTGCTGACAAACTGACTCACATCAAATGAAGATGAGACCCAGTTGACGTCGTGCAGGTTCACCCACGGGTGTCGCTCCGCTCATCCCCGCTCGCACCACCCTTGGGTGGGGGGCATTTGTGGACAGTAAAAATGGAACAAGATGAGAGGCCCAATTCCACATCACCTATATCCCCATCTAAATGGCCCAGTCAAAGCCCACTAGCTAACAGGCCCACATCTCCCATGCATGGAGGTGAGCTTAAGAAAGCTCAACACCCCCCACTACCACCCAAAAGTGTCCCAAACAAATGGCAAAAAGGCTCCTGCGGGACAGATTTCTGCAGGAGGCTTTTGGGGGAAGAAAAAGCAAAAAAAAAAGGGGCCATCTTCTTCTCACAAAAAGGGGCTGCGGGCAGAGGCTTCAGGGGGGTCTTTTGGGAGAGAAAAGTGAGGGGCCTTTCTTCTTTCCCAAGCCAACATCAAAGAGGAAGGAGAAGAAGGCTCTGCGTTTTTCCTGGTTCTTCTACCCCTCAGCTCCATCCCGTGAGAAGATCTACAGCAAGAGAAGGCAAGAGAAGAAAAGCCAAGAGAGAAAGGGAAGGAAAAGGTGAAGAGAGGGGAAGAGAGAGAGCACCTCCATTTTCCATTTTGCCTTGTCTTGTCCCATCAGAGAGAGAAGAGAGTGAGGAGGTTCCCACATTGGGGTCTTCCCCCTTTGTTTTCTTTGGGTTTCTTGTACCTTCTCTTCCTCTTGAACAAGAAAATGTCATTTTTCTATGTTTCTTTTACCTTCCTTTGATGTGATAGATCATTGGCATAGCATTTAATGCATGTTCTCCCCCTCCTCTCCATGGTTCAATTGTTTTCTCCCTTTATAAAGAGGTTACGGGATGGGATATCCTCTTCATAGAGGCATGTCTCCTCCCCCTTTAGCACCTCTAAATGAGGCCTCTCCATGCCTCCCATACCTCAATAAATGAGGTCATGGGGGTATGAGATCCTTTCTCCCATTTAATGCATGCATAGCATGCTAAATTCCCCCATCAATGGGCCATGTTTTCTTGCTGTTTTGGCCTTCTAGATGGTTGTTTCATTACTGTCAAAACAGTCCCTTAAGGGTCCCCATTGCGGTCAACATATGTCCATGGTAATAGCCAAGAGATTGAGCAAGTAATGCTCATATCCCCTTGCTTAAATGCCATTTCCAAAAGACCATTTCAAAGAGATCATCAAGCCTTGATTCGCCCCTCTCAATAGATCACCCCATTGGCGGTTTTCAGCCATCCCTTGATGTGCATTTCAAGCCAACACCAAATAGTCCTTCCAAGAGCCTCATTTCACTAATCAAAGGGGTTGGGCAAATAATGCCTAGATCTCTTTGTTTAGCCCATCAAGCAATAGGTTACAATGCCATCTCAAACTCCAAGATCATCCCTGCCATGAGCAAGGGCGTTCTAGGAGAGAGGCGGTTGTCATCTCTTGCACAGGTAGCTAGCTGCGCCGATTCGACCTGGCACTGGTTCTGGCAGTCTTGTAAGACCAGAGCAGAGCTGCGCCGATTCGACGTCCTGGCCATCATGTTGGTTGAAGTTACATGAGCAAAATCATTGCTCCATGTGACACCAGCTAATCAATAGTTAAATGACACAATGTAAGACCCATCCACCCCCCCCGGTTGGACAATATAATGTCTATGTCCGGACAGGTGGGTCCACACGCTACTCATACCGTCCCGTGGGTTGTTGGCCATGACATTGCCCGGATCTCCATAGGCATGCCTGGGGGATCGGGGTCATGTGCCATTGGAGTTACGTCGTTCTACGATGTATACTCTCTCTTTTGGTGCCATCTCCACTTGTGGTGGATGAGCATCGCACTTGCCCCTTATCGACCACGATAAGGGGAAATGCTGCCGAATTTTCCTCGCGAGGGTTGAGTCGGCGCAAAAATCCCTAAAGAGGTCATTAGCTTCCAATTGAGTCGGCAATGTTGTGAACGAGCACCGATTCAATGATGTCTATCACTTCAGTGGGGTTGCGCCGATTCGGTTTTCTGTTGTCAGCCGCGCCGAATCAAGGCCGTCCCTGGGCTGCGCCGTATCGAGTGTGTCCCGGTTGCCAAGTGACTACTAAACGGTCCAGCTGCGCCGAATCGCAAATAGAACTTCATTTTAAATGTTTCAAAAAAGAACTAAGTGACAAATTAAAAGCTTTTCCATGATAAAAGAAACAAGAGGTTAATTTAATCACCCTATGTTTTAAATGCCTCAAAGAGAAGCAAAAGACCAAATTGAACCTTTTTCAAGCAACAAACAACAAACAACAAAATATCACCTTGTCTCTCTCAAATGGACCCAATGGACCAAATTGAACTTTCCTATAATAAAAGAAACAAATGAGTCAATAGGCAAAGAGATTCGGTAGTCAACCAAGTAAGAGATCAAATGAGTCTGAATAGGCGTTTGTTTCGCTTAATAGTGCCTTGGCTCTAATTTAAATTGCGTTTCGCACCTCTATCGGATGTCTCCGCTTCAGGTCATGAGGCTTTCTAAATCTGGCGATAATCAAGGGTTTTCCCTCTCAGAGGGATGTAATTAACGCCGTTGCGCTTAGGCAACGACGGGATTTCGGTCCAGGACCCGAACACTCACTTTCGTTTGACGAAGTCAAACGGCGCGCACAATAGACCTAAAGCCCTCCGACTCTCGGAGGCAAACCAACTTGTGTCACTATGGTGACTGGCACGCCCGCGCTGTGCGAATTGTGGATTCATCTCACGTCGCCATTGCTCGTGTAGCATTCGACGGGACTTGGATTCGCATACGCATGCATCCATGAGAACATGAGACAACATGAATAAATAGATTTTTAAAATATTTAAAATTTTCATTTCCACACATCCAAATTTGCAAGATGAAGTGAAAGAGCATATTGTGTATGATTGAAATATTTTTTAATTTTTTAATAAAATATAATAAATTATCAAAAAATCTTGAAAATTGGTCCAAGTGACCCCACTGGACTAAGTTTCAGGATCCGCCACTGGGACAAAGCACTGCAGGAAGTTCTAGTAGTTGTAGAACTCCACTCCTAAGTCATCAAGAATCTACTTCTGTTGATGAACTTGATTTGACTACTTGAGAAATATTTATTTGAGAATGTAAGCAATGAATCTATTATTGAAGTGTTTTAAAATATGAAAATTCGTCGAGTACAAATGCCCCCCCTCCCGTCCCAGCACCCCCTCCCCATCCTGGCACCCCCCTTCCCCTTCAACTTTTGGCTGGTCTGCGTCTTGTATCGTCTTTGTAGACCTATGGCTTCAGAACAATCTTCTTCTTCTACCAGTGAAAATCTAAAAAGGAGAAAACCTAAATTCACAGACTATACAGTAACTATAAAAAATATAACATAAACCATATAGACAGTAACCTCCAGATTGCCCAAGGAGATCTAGTAAACTCATCTTCCTAAGTTATATGTGTAGTCTAATGGAGTTTTCAAAGTAGTTGTGCAATCAATAAATCAATATGAAGCTCCATATAAATATAAAAGTGTATGAAAAGTCAATTTGGATGGGAGATTAAAAGATAGTACTTGTTTGGATTTGAAATTGCTCATTTGAAATTGTTAGAGTATTTCTCTTACTGTGGATAGCACATAAGCTAACACCTTGATGTTGGTGGTGTGTGTATTGTTAAAATTCCTAAAAATTAGATCCGGACCTACAGGTTCCTTCTCATAATTGCTTATATTCAAAGTTTTTGGTAAATTAAGTTATTTTTTATTTATCTTGCTCACTGTTATTTTTTTACGCTTGACATGAAAATAAACAATGCAAGACTTTCTTTGTTAAACATATTGTTTACTTTCACAAATTTCACACTGCAAGTTAATCATTCAACATTCGTATGTTATTTGTAGCCATTTGATTGATTTTTTCATATTTACCATATTATGATTTAATTCATATTTTAAATTACTCATGAATAAAATGTTATAAATTTAGGTTAATTAGTGATGAGAGTTCGCGATTGGAAATTAGACTCAAAGAAAAACAAATGTCCAACGTATCAAAGTACTTGTTTGTTTGAACGTAAAATATTTCTGCTCGATATTCGAAGATTGCATGATGGTTTACTTTTGGTGAAAGAGAAGATGAAGAAAATCATAAAGATTATTCGGAAAGAAGAAGACAAAGTTTAGAAAACAAAAGTGGATTATCTGTTATTGTTCAAGATGAAAAAGGAGTGTGATATTCTGTAATCTTACGACGCAGTTTGTGTGTAGTATGTACATGTTTATTGGAAAAGACTGGTCAAATTTGTGTAAAAAAATAATTGTGTCAAAGAACTTGACATTCTCAAAGTTATGTCTTCCCATTATGTACAAAGAGATGTATTTGGCAAACTATATTTAGGGATATCAGTGGTTAGTTCACTCCCTAGGAAATCTACTGAGAAGCTGGTGAATAAAGAGCCGATCAAGTGGTGGTGGCCTAATATGAAGACATCACGGTTTGTGTTGTTTTTAATGTTCAATACCATTAAGTATTTATATAGTGCTCAAATTATTTGATATTCATGTATGTTTACTCTTCATTTATCTTTACGTCAACGCTTTATTTCACCCATTAGCTCTGGGACTCTCCATATAACGTATGTATCATATGTATGGTACTTGAATGATGTGAGGGTGTGTTGGATTTTAACTCGGGACATGACATTTAATCTGTAGGAAAAATGTCTTATGAGAATCGGTCATAGAGGTACCGTGGAATAGTGGAATGGAGTTGTGACCGAGGAGTTTAAAGACGGAGTTGACAGTTTTATTGAGTTTGCATTGAGTAATTCATCAGTAGCAGTTGATCCGATGGGTAACATCCGATGTCCGTGTTCGGCTTGTAAGCAGAAAGTGGATATCGACATGGGATGTGCAGCATCATCTGTATACAAGAGGATTTGTTGGCCATTATGAGTTATGGTCGTCTCATGGTGAGTTGAATATTCAGTCGTCTGCACCAGCTAATTACTTTACCTCCACAAGTACGTACGTAGACATGGTTGTGATGCTGGTCCGGAGTTCAATATTCATAAAGATCAAACAAATGAAGAAGTTCCGAATGATACAGCTCAAGATTTTATCAGTTACTTCGAGATGCTGATGAGCCATTATGGGATGGTTGTGAGAAGCATACACGGTTGTCTGCAATGTCGCAACTATTGAATTTGAAATCTGAATTTCATATGACGAGAGAATTGTTTTGACCGGCTTCTCTTACTGGTCAAGAGCATGCTTCCTCAATCAGAGAGGTTACCTGCTGACTTTTACCGTGCGAAGAAGATGGTGAATGATTTGGGGCTTGGTTTTATGAAAATTGATGCATGTCCGAATCACTGTATGTTGTACTACAAAGAGGATGCAGATAAGACATCATGTTGTATTTATAAGCATGATAGGTTCAAGCCTAAGAGAGGGGACAAGTCAAAGCAGAAGGATGTTCCGTATAAGTTATTGCGGTACTTTCCTATCACACCCAGATTGCAGCGATTGTTCATGTCCTCGAGTACAGCTGGACATATTGACTGACATGGCATGCGAAAGAGTCCGTCGCGACGAAGGTGAAATGAGTCATCCTGCCGATGGTGAAGCTTGGGCTCATTTTAGCCGTACGCATCCTTATTTCTCAAGGGATCCACGCAACGTACGGCTTGGTTTATGCACAGATGGTTTCAATCCTTTCGGAGGCTTGGTGGCATCTTACTCATGTTGGCCAGTATTCCTAACACCGTATAACCTTCCGCCAGGCATGTGCATGAAGTGTGAGAATCTGTTCCTTTCATTACTGATTCCGGGTCCAAAAAGTCCAGGAAAGAATATAGACATATATCTCAGATCGTTGATTGATGAGATGAAATTGTTATGGTCAATGGTGTGCAGTCTTATGATGCATCCAGAAAACAAAATTTCAATCTGAAGGCTGCATTAATGTGGACAATAAGTGACTTTCCAGCCTACTGCATGTTATCTGGCTGGAGCACACATGGGAGGTTGGCATGTCCTTATTGCATGGAGGATTCTAAATCATTTGTGTTGAAATCTGGGGGAAATATTGTTGGTTCGATTGTCATCGGCGGTTTCTACCAGTGACCATCCTTTCCGAAAGCAAAAGGATTCTTTTATGAAAAATACAACTGTGATGAAGGAGGTAGATATGGAACGGGTGTCTGGTGGAAACATGGCGAGGCGGGTCCAGAACTTACTGACTGTAACACAACTGGCTGGTAGTACCCGACAAATCCCTGGCTTTGGGAAGGATCACAATTGGGTGAAGCAAAGCATTTTTGGGAATTGCCTTATTGGTCAACACTTTTGATACGTCATAACCTAGACGTCATGCATATAGAGAAGAATGTTTTTGATAATGTGTTCAACACAGTTATGGACGTCAAAGGCAAAACGAAGGATAACGTCAAGGCACGTTTCGATCTGAAAGTACTTTGCAAACGTCTAGAACTAGAGCTACAGCATGTTCAAGGAAAAGTGGTGCAACCTAAAGCTGCATATGTGCTTGGGGCCAGACAGATTAAGGAAGTGTTGCAATGGTTAAAACAATTGAGATTTCCGAATGGATATGTCTCGAATATTGCACGTTGTGTAAATGTCAACGAGGGAAAAATATACGGAATGAAGAGTCATGACTGCCATGTTTTCATGCAAAGACTGATGCCTCTTGCTTTTCGTGAGTTGTTGCTGAAACAAATATGGGGAGCAATGACTGAGCTGAGTCAATTCTTCAGGATTTTATCTGCATCAGAACTCAAAATTCATGACTTGCAAAATATGGAGCAAAATATAATTCAGACAGTCTGCAAATTAGAGAAGATATTTCCTCCAGCATTCTTTGATTCAATGGAGCACCTGATCATCCATTTACCATATGAGGCAAGGGTCGGAGGACCAGTACATTTCGATGGATGTATCCGTTTGAGAGGTATATTTCTACATCTCAATTTATTGCCATTACGACGATCTTTTATATTACTTATGTATGCATTTGAATTATTGTCGTAGGTGCATGCACGATCTTAAGATGAAAGTCCGTAACAAAGCACAAGTTGAGGGCTCCATTACTCAGGCGTACCTCATTGAGGAGATATCGAACTTCTGTTCGATGTACTTTGACACGGAAATACGAACCCGACGCACTCAACCTCCACGTAATGATGATGGTGGAGATTCTGAGGTGTCAGACCGACTCTCTGTATTCAAGTGTCCTAGACGGGCGTTCGGATCTTCATCTACTCGCGCACTCCAAGACAGAGAGTTGGTAGCTGCGGAGATCTACGTGTTCATGAATTGCGAAGAACTAGACCCTTACATTCAGTAAGCTCTCCACGCTTATTCGTCATCATTTGCGTGCATTGCTTGAGAACCTAATGGTTGTGTGACATTTACATTGCAGAGAGTTTGACTCGGTCATATTGCGACGGAATCCACGTCTAACTGACGTGCAGTTTGAAAAGGAACGGGAGAAGTCTTTTCCTACTTGGTTAAGATCTCGAGTATGTGTCTAATTTTTTGAAACATAAGTGTTATGTTTTTATGCAGACTGAGTTGAAGTCATTTATTCAATGTTTGTCTATTTATCTCATAATAGGTTGAACAAGGCTTCATTCCCGATTCAAGAGTACAACAGATCAGTTTTGGCCCCTCGAAGATTGTACGTGTCTATCCAGGCTACATTGTGAATGGATACAGATTTCACACGAGAGATTATGGACAGAATAAGTCTACGATGAACAACGGCGTATGTGTGAAGGGAAGTGCCTACAATAAAAATGAAATAGACTATTATGGCATTCTCGAAGAAGTCATTGAACTGCAATTGTTGGGACAAGACAACAATGTATTATGTTCAAGTGTCATTGGTTTGATCCGACATCTATTCGTCATGACACAACATGGATTAATCGATGTGAAGCATAAGTCTAATTGAGTACATATGAGCCATTCATCCTGGCGGCACAACCCAACAAGTTTATTATTCAAATTATACATCCCTCAAATTAAGAGATTGTGGGGCTGCATGTAGAGTGAAATCAAGACTATTCCCTGAGTATGAGCTTCCCCCGACTGATGATGAGCTCGAAGGTGTTAATGACAACTTTTTCCAATCAGATCGGAGTGACGCACGAGAGTTGGCAGCTTCTACGCAGTACAATGTTCATGATATAATAAATAATTTGCTTACATAAGGATAACGAACAAGAAGAAGTTGACCCAAATGTCGCTGAGCGGGAGGTGGAGTCTAATGTGGAGGAAGACTCCCAAGATGATGAGGATGAATTCCAGGATGATGATGAAGATGATGCTGAATTAAACATGTCTTCAGCATCTGATGATGAATATAGATAATATACTGCATATTGTAAGAAATTGGTGTTGTTGTTAATTACATGTTCATAATAAATTGCTACTTCAAATTGAGTGCTGATGACTTGCTATATCTTTATCTGTATCAATAGAGATATGGTACGTGGAGGACGCAGTCGGACGGCTGCCACGTCCGTTGGCAGAGGGTCTGCGACCCCTCCACGACAGTAGTACGTATGTGTAAACACAATATTCTAGAATTTATTGTTCATATTAAATGCATGAGAACTAACGTACATACAAGAAGCAGGGACTGCCTCCCCGTCCACGTCTGCCTCCAGGTTCGCAACAGGTATATGCATATGTACACAAAAAACCATAGGGTATTATGTTTATATTGATTTCACGAGAACTAACGTACATACAATTTTACAGGGACTGCCTCCCCGTCCACGCCCGTCGTCCCAGCGACAGGTAAATTTCTATATTGTTGTATTTGAAATTCATAATTTATAATGTGTATGAATTTTGCAGGGACTGCCTCCCCGTCCACGCCCATCGTCCCAACGACAAGTAAATTTATATTGTTGTTTATTTGAAATTCATAATTTCTAATGTGTATGAAATTTTGCAGGGACTGCCTCCCCGTCCACGCCTGTCGTCCCAGCGACAGGTAAATTCTATATTGTTGTATTTGAAATTCATAATTTCTAATGTGTATGAAATTTTGCAGGGACTGCCTCCCCGTCCACGCCCGTCGTCCCAGCGATAGGTAAATTTCTATATTGTTGTTTATTTGAAATTCATAATTTCTAATGTGTATGAAATTTTGTCTCCCTGTCGACCATCCAAGTAGTGCCACCTTCGTCTTCTTCCTCACCATAAGGTAAACGTATGTTTCAATAGATTAGTATGTTTGGTCTCTTGCAATTTATACAATAATAGTGTACTAAATTGTTTTCAACAGAGGTGGAGAGCCAGCATCTAGCAGCTGAGGAGGGCCTCAGGTACCAGGACGACAACCATGCTGGATCTCAGGGTAAAGTTCATCATCTCAGTGTTACTGTATTTGTTATTTAGGATATACATTTCATGTAGAAAATTAATGTGGAATTGCAGGGGAAGATAGATCCCAGTCCTGCTTCCCGCTATATTATGACGCTGGTCCACGCACATATTCCAGGACCAGTGGATGCATGGAGAGACTTCCGGTGCCAGTCGGGATTTATTATTTGACATGTTTAGGGTATTTTTATTTTTTAGAAGAGTTGAAGTCATTTATTCAATTATTATTAATTTGGGTTTATTGCAGAACGTTGATTAATTTCATTTCTTTACAGCGGAGGTTCGCGTTCACGAGACCCGAGGATCTCCCTCGAGCTCGAGCCGTCTGGGAGATTACGGCCCAGACTAATTTAAGAAAGTCGATGTGGGAGGTACGGGACAAGGTAATGAAGACCACAGGCAACCGGGATCCTATGGCTTGGGTGGATTACGGCCTTGTTGGCTGCGGAGGGACTATTGGGAGTCCCTTTGCGAGCGTTGGGCTGATGGACCATGGCAGCAGCGGTCACAGGCAGCAATACGCAACAGAGCAACTCAACCGGAGAAGAATGTGCATACTAGTGGATCCGTATCTTATGCGACCCATAGTCAAAAATTGGTAAGTATTTATTGTTCGATTCATATATACATATGGATTATTATTGTGCAACTAACTAATTTTGTTGAATTTTAAGCATCACGACCTGGAGCGTGCCCCTACTTTCCGCGAGTTATTTGACCGGACTCATAAGCGAAAGGGGACGGATGACTATGTTACCGAGAGTGCCCGCACGATTGCTGTAAGTCAAGCTTTAAATTATGAATTCAATTATTATATTAAAGTAATTTGTTTTCAATAATTTAATTTTAAATTATTTTACAGGAGACGTACGACAGGATGATGGCGGAGCGCTACATAGAGGGCACTCCCCAGCCTGATTTGGATGCGGACGCTTAGGTCGAGGCAGCGGGAGTGCCGAGGAAGGGTCGAGTGTATGGCTTTGGGGACAACCTGGATACTCATCGAGTGTTGTCCTCATATGCCAGTTCGATCGCTCCCCCGGCACACGCGAGTTCATCTTCTGCGCCGCCCGTCGGTGGTGTAGAGGACATTAGAGGCATCATTCGGGAGGAGCTACGTGCAGAGCTACAGACGCAGCGGGTAGGCTATAGACGCAGCGGGTAGCTACAGACGCAGCGGGTAGAGATAGAGACGCAGCGGGTACAGCTACAGATGCAGTCAGCGATATGGTTAAGCAGTTCATCTCAATAATGCAGGGAGTACGCCCCACACAGCCAGCAGCTCAGGTCAGTATTAGTATAATTTCATATACTTAGGATTGGGACGGGCGTTCAATTGACGGATCTAAAAAACAACAAATACATATAAAGGGTAAAACCACAACCCAGGGGTCCAAAATCCCAAATAGGGATCTGATCGGCGTGCCGTTTTCTCCCACATGACCAAGTGGGTTAACGTGACGTGTGCGAACTGACGGATTCGAATTTGGATTCCGGATTGGTCGGGCGTTCAATTGACGGATCTAAAAAACACCCAAGTATATATAAAGGGTCAAAACACACAACCCGGGGGTCCAAAATCCCAAAAGGGATCGATCGGCGTGCCGTTTTCTCCGACACAACCGGGTGGGTTAAAGTGACGTGTGGGAACTGACAGAATCCAATTTGGATCTCCGGATTGGGTTGGCATTGAAATGACAGATCTAAAAAACACCCAAGTATATATAAATGGTCAAAACACACAACCCGGGGGTCCAAAATCCCAAATAGGGTTTGGATCGGCGTGTCGTTTTCTCCGACACGACCGGCTGGGTTAAAGTGACGTGTGGGAACTGACGGAATCCAATTTGATCTCCGGATTGGGTGGGCATTGAAATGACGGATCTAAAAAACACCCAAGTATATATAAAGGGTCAAAACACACAACCTGGGGGTCCAAAATCAAAAATAGAGATCGGATCGGCGTGCTGTTTTCTCCAACACGACCGAGTGGTTAAAGTGACGTGTGGGAACTGACGGAATCCAATTGGATCTCCGGATTGGGTTGGGCAATGAAATACGGATCTAAAAATACGGTCAAGCATATATAAATGGTTAAAACATGCAACCCGGGGGTCTAAAATCCCAAATAGGGATCCGATCGACGTGCCGTTTTCTCCGACACGACCGGGTGGGTTAAGTGATGTGTAGAAACTGACGGAATCCAATTTGGATCTCCGGATTGGGTTGGGCATTCAAGGACGGATCTAAAAATGGGCAAGTATCTATAAAAGGTTAAAACACACAACCAGGGGTCCAAAATCCCAAATAGGGATCCGATCGACGTGCAGTTTTCTCCGACACGACCGGGTGGGTTAAAGTGACGTGTAGAAACTGACGGAATCCAATTTGGATCTTCGGATTGGGTTGGGCATTCAAAGGACGGATCTAAAAACGGGCAAGTATATATAAAAGGTTAAAACACACAATCCGGGGGTCCAAAATCCCAATAGGGATCCGATCGACGTGCCGTTTTCCTCCGACACGACAGGGTGGGTTAAAGTGACGTGTAAAACTGACGGAATCCAATTTGGATCCCTGGATTGGGTTGGGCATTCAAAGGACGGATCTAAAAACACGGTCAAGCATATATAATGGTTAAAACACGCAACCCGAGGGTCCAAAATCCCAAATAGGGATCCGATCGACGTGCCGTTTTCTCCGACACGACCGGTGGGTTAAAGTGACGTGTAGAAACTGACGGAATCCAATTTGGATCTCCGGATTGGGTTGGGCATTCAAAGGACGGATGTAAAAACGGGTAAGTATATATAAAAGGTTAAAACACACAACCCGAGGGTCCAAAATCCCAAATAGGATCCGATCGACGTGTTTTCTCCGACACGACCGGGTGGGTTAAAGTGGCATGTAGAAACTGACGGAATACAATTTGGATCCCCGGATTGGGTTGGGCATTCAAGGACGGATCTAAAAACACGGCCAAGCATATATAAATGGTTAACCACGCAACCCGGGGGTCTAAAATCCCAAATAGGGATCCGATCGCGTGCCGTTTTCTCCGACAGGACCGAGTGGGTTAAAGTGACGTGTAGAAACTAACGGAATCTAATTTGGATCCCCGGATTGGGTTGGGCATTCAAATGACGGATCTAAAAATACGGTCAAACATATATAAATGGTTAAAACACGCAACCCGGGGGTCCAAAATCCCAAATAGGATCCGATCGACGTGCCGTTTTCTCCGACACAACCGGGTGGGTTAAAGTGACGTGTAGAAACTGACGGAATCCAATTTGGATCTCCGAATTGGGTTGGGCATTCAAAGGACAGATCTAAAAACGGGCAGTATATATAAAAGGCTAAAACACACAACCCGGGGATCCAAAATCCCAATAGGGATCCGATCGACGTGTCATTTTCTCCGACACGACCGGGTGGGTTAAAATGACGTGTAGAAACTAACGGAATCCAATTTAGATCTCTGGATTGGGTTGGGCATTCAAAGGACGGATCTAAAAACAGGCAAGTATATATAAAAGGTTAAAACACACAACCCGGGGGTCCAAAATCCCAAATAGGGATCCGATCGACGTGCCGTTTTCTCCGACACGACCGGGTGAGTTAAAGTGGCGTGTAGAAACTGACGGAATCCAATTTGGATATCCAGATTGGGTTGAGCATTCAAAGGACGGATCTAAAAACGGGCAAGTATATATAAAAGGTTAAAACACACAACCCGGGGGTCCAAAATCCCAAATAGGGATCCAATCGACGTGCCGTTTTCTCCAACATGACCGGTGGGTTAATGTGACGTGTAGAACTGACGGAATCCAATTTGGATCCCCGGAATGGGTTGGGCATTCAAAGGACGGATCTAAAAACGGGCAAGTATATATAAAAGGTTAAAACACACAACCCGGGGGTCCAAAATCCCAAATAGGGATCCGATCGACGTGCTGTTTTCTCCGACACGATCGGGTGGGTTAAAGTGACGTGTAGAAACTGACGGAATCCAATTTGGATCCCCGGATTGGGTTGGGCATTCAAAGGACGGATCTAAAAACACGGTCAAGCATATATAAATGGTTAAAACACGTAACCCGGGGGTCCAAAATCCCAAATAGGGATCCGATCGACGTGCCGTTTTCTCCGACATGACCGGGTGGGTTAAAGTGATGTGTAGAAACTAACGGAATCCAATTTGGATCTCCGGATTGGTTTGGGCATTGAAAGGACGGATGTAAAAACGGGCAAGTATATATAAAAGGTTAAAACACACAACCCGGGGGTCCAAAATCCCAAATAGGGATCCGATCGACGTGCTGTTTTCTCCGACACGACCGGGTGGGTTAAAGTGGCGTGTAGAAACTGTCGGAATCCAATTTGGATCCCCGGATTGGGTTGGGCATTCAAAGGACGGATCTAAAAATACGGCCAATCATATATAAATGGTTAAAACACGCAAACCGAGGGTCTAAAATCCCAAATAGGGATCCGATCGACGTGCCATTTTTTCTGACACGACCGGGTGGGTTAAAGTGAAGTGTGGGAACTGACGGAATCCAATTTGGATCTCCGGATTGGGTTGGGCATTCAAAGGACGGATCTAAAAACACCCAAGAAAATGATGGATCTATAAATAGTATTGTATTAAGCTTGAGAATAATCACATGTTTTAAATTTCATTTTTGAAAATAATGTATGTCTTTTATTTATTATTAATGTTTCTCATTTTAATTTGTTTTAATATAGGATCCAGCTCTAGACAATGACGAGACAGGGACAGCAGACGATCCAGCAGATCTATGTTGATTTTTGTATTCATTATTCTATATGATTTTATATTTATTGTATTTTATGATTTTATGTTGATTGTGAGTATTTGTTAATTTATGAATATTGTAGCAGATTTGACATTGTAGCAATGTTGACAAATCATTTTTATTTGCCTATTTAAAAAAAATATGGTGTATTTTCCGACGGATTTTTCGACGGATAAGTATCCGTCGGAATTGATAAATTACCGACGGAAAAACACCGTCGGTAATTCCGTCGGAAAATACTGACGGATTTTCCGACAGATAAGTATCCGTCGGAACTGATAAATTACCGACGGAAAAACACCGTCGGTAATTCCGTCAGAAAATACTGACGGCTTTCCCGACGGATTATATCTGTCGGAGTTTTCGACCGAATTCCGACGGAATTGTCATCCGTCGGAAATTTCTGACCAAGTATTTCCGACGGACAGTTTCCGGCGAGCTTTGGACGGAAAGCGGTCGGAAGGCGCCTTTTCCGACGGAATACCGTCGAATTTTAGACGGATTCAGTCCGTCGAAAATAGCGCATTTTCTTGTAGTGGCCATCGCGACGACCACTATCACTGCCGCCGATCATCGACCACCACCAATTACTACTAGCCGATCATTGTCA